>JAMYWO010000065.1:100436-168184 GCA_024220525.1 Cochliopodium minus | reverse complement strand
CTAACAATATCAATAACATCAACAAGAATTTGATCATAAAGAAGAAAGATCAGGATGGGAAATATAAAATTACTTTCCAAAAAGAATTATAATCATTTTTTAAAAATTTTCTGTCAAAGAATAGGGAAATATAGTGCTGAATATTTTGCTGAAAGTGGTAATCATTAAAAAAAAAAAAAGAGATCAGTCTCACGATATAAATGAAAATAATAAAAATCATGGTGTTTTAACAGGTGCGACCGTAAAATATTTTTAATCAATTAGAAATTAAAAAAGAAAAATTTTTAATTAAAAAATAAATAAATTATCAATAAAAAAAATTTAATTCGTAAAAAAAATTTAAATTAAAAAATAAATAAATCTATTATAAATCATAATTTTTATTTCAAATTTTTTTTAATAGGTAATCCTCACTGGAAGAAACTCCACTAAAGGAAAAGAATTAGAAAAAACTTTGAACGAGAATAACGAAAATGTGAGGAAAAACAAAGGGAAATGTATCTACCTCACTCTCAATCTGATTTCTCTCAAAAATGTCAATCGATTTCTTTCCGTTTTGAAGGAATTGCACATTGACAGAATCGACATATTTATCGCTAATGCTGGTGTTTTGGTACCACCAAAGCCATACATTGACAGTTTTGAAGGAGGATTTTATTTAATGTAAAAAAAATTATAATAAAAAATTTTTTTTTTAAAATAAAATAATCTAAAAAAAATTATATTAGAAATTGAAATATTAAAATATTTTTTTAAAAGGCATTTGAGTCATTTTTATTTAACCACCAACTTAATTCCATTGTTCAAAAAATCTTATGAACACTTTAAAGAAAGACCTAGAATTAGTAACTTTTGAAAGAAACAAAAATTTTTTTTTTAATTTTTTTTTCAGTTGTAGTTTCTTCTGATGCTCATTATTTAGCCAAAGCCTCTGATTTGGAAAGTTTTACAAAGCCTTTGGGCTATGATATCTTACAAGGGTCTTCAAGCGTATCTAGAGCTAAACTGGCGTAAAGATACAAATCTCATAGTCCAAAATAATTTGATTTTATTTTCATAATTTTAATTTTAATTTTTAAATTATTTTTAAATTATTTTTAAATTTTATTAAGGAATGTCCTATTTGCTCACGAACTCTCTTATCGCTACCCTTTTTTACTCAGTGTAAGTTTGACACCAGGAAACGTATACACCAACATTTTCGACCAAAGAGCTTGGGAGAGCATATACATTGGTTCAATTTTTAATTTAATTAATTTTTTAAAAAAAATTAATTTTTATTTTTATTTTTTAAATACACTTATTTTTCAATTTACTTGTTTCATTTTAAATAAATTTTTCTTTTTCTTCAAAAATAGGTCCAAGGGGCGGGCAACTCGAACGCTATTTCTACAAACTCTTTTTCAATGTTGGAGGTTACTACTTTTTCCGGAATGTCGAACAAGGCTCCTATGACATCATCTACTTCTCCGTTAAAAATGAGACCGATATCAAACACATGAATGGTCAATACATTTTTTCTGGTAATGTCAAGAGTTCTCCTTTCATCAAAGACAGGAAACTTTCACACAAGCTCTGGGAAGATTCTCAAAAGATTTTGAATCAATATAAGTTTGAAAAATAAATTATTTTTTTACATATTTTTTTATAAATAATTGATTTTTTTTTTTTTTTTGGCTCATTTGAATACATATATCAATCTTCACCAAGATAATCCAATCAAATTGTATTGAATAAAAAAATAAAAAAAAAATTCGTTAAAATTTCTATATCCTCCATATAGAAAGTTATAAATGAGCAATAATGGAAAAAGAGAGAAATTAGGTAATCAATAATTAAATCAACTTATTTTATTCAACTTTCTGGTGAAATAATTTATTTCAAAAATAATATAATAATAAAAAAAGAACAATAAATGAAACCATTTGCATACATCATTAACAATATAACCAAATATTTCACCAATTACAATTGTGAACTGAATAATATAATCCTAAATTTTTATATAATTTCATATTTCACTATCAACATGAAAGAATGATATAAACATAAAATAAATGAAATCTTAAAACATATATGGATCTTTTTTAATTTCTCAACATAGATTTCATTTATTTGATAAATATATTTTTATCGATTCAAATTACTCATAAATTTATCAGGAAAATATGCGAATAGATTGGCAAGAGAAAGAGGGTATGAATATATACAAGATACGATGCCATATATAAAAAAGATAGTGGTAGAGGCAAGCAAGAAGGGAGTGTTCTCGATAGAATTGAAATTCTGCCAAGCATGGTACTCTGATCCATCCAACCAACAATATCTGATGAAGGAAATAATAAAGCAAGATCTGCAAATTCTCACCTCGCATGTAGAAGAGGGAGAATTCTTCCTATCTATATGTTGGGCAGGATTCAAAGGAGGCAAACAACTGTTCCAGCCACAAATATTCACCATAGCAAATAGACAGGTGGTGATCTTTGGGGGTACTGGAATGATAGGAAAGTCGATATTGGATAGTCTCTTCCATATGCAGACGAAATTCAATGTGAGGGCCTGTGGATATAAATCCTTCCTGAATAACACTCCTCAATTCACCAATAACTATCCAGGGATAGATTTCATGTACTGCGATTATACGGAGCAGACTATCAAGAAGGCATTGAGTGGAGCAAAGATTGTGGTACTCATTTTGCCGTTGAATGCCAAGAGAATCAAGACATGCAAGACTGTGATCGAGATCGCCAAGACTTCCAAGACGCTCCAGCATTTCATCTTCATCTCCTCCATCCGTGGCGAAAATAGCAGGACCAATTGGGGATTGCAATATTATAATTGTGAGAAATTGTTGGAGGAATCTGGGCTCACTTATACCATCATCCAAATAGGTATGTATAATTATTTTATATATCATTATTGAAATTTTGTAAAGTTTTTCAATCAAAATTATCAATCCCGAATGCATTGAGGAAATAAAATTATATTGGTGATCATTATGGATCATTTATCAAAAATGATCGATAATAGGATCAACATATAAAAATTGATGACATTTATCTTTTTTAGATCCAAATTGAATGGCGCATATTTAATTCTCAAAAAAAATTTTACTTTAATTATCTATTTCTAATACCAAAAATTACTTTTAGGAATGTTGCAACAAAGTTTTTTCCCCAATGATGAAGACAAAATCAGATTACCCACCAAAAATGCAAAGATCCCCGTCTTGGATGTGAACGATGTGGGCCTCTGCTTGCAGAAAGTCATCAACGACTCCGAAAACTACGAAAACTCTGTCATCGCCCTCACTGGGACTCATCCTCTTTCGGGAACAGATTTGGCTATATACGCTTCCAACGCCTTTGACAGAGATATTGAGTACGTGAGTGTAGAACAAAAAGAGCTGAAAGAAATTTTGAAAAAGTCTGGTAATTTTTTTGTTTTTGATGAAATATTTTCCTTTTTCTTTAATTGAATTTTTATTGGTTAAAATGATCTAAAATAGGATCAATAATAATCAACATACAAATGAAAATGTAACAATAAGAATCTCATTGATCTATTATTGAATGTTATGTTGAGATAAAATTTATCCAAAAATTATTTGGAGCATATTTAATTTTTACAGAAATGTGATTTTTAAAAAAATTTTTAAAAAATAGACAAAAAGTACGACATATGGACTATTGACGTTTTGTTGGAGTTTTTTGAGGATTACGCACAAGGAAACTACAACTGGATCACTGACGACTTTGAGAGGATAGTCGGGAAACCTCCACAATCGTTCTTGAGCACCCTCTGTAAACACTACAGAATCGATGAGAGCCAGATAGGTGCAAAGGAAGAGTCTGAGAATAGTGACGATGACAGGTTGGTGGAGAGTGAGCCCGAGGTCAGAAAAAGCAAAAATAAAAATAATGTCAAACATTCTAAAAATAAGAACAACAATAACAACAACAATAATGAAGACAATGAAAAGTCTGACAGCATCAGGGTTTTGAGTGACACCGAGAACAGTGAGGTCAATCATCACATTAAGAAGTATCCTAACGTTTACAACGAGAAAGAGGACAACGAAAACGAAGACAATGAAAAAATCAACCACAAAAAGACTACCGACACAAAAAACAAGGTCCATCATGACACGAGTGCCACAGATGATGATTCTCCTCCCAAAATTTATCACAGCAAAGTTCAGGGCGACATCATTGTTGACTCCAATATTTCTGTCACTCAATACATCTTCCAGGGGATCAACGAGGAACAAGAGAACAACACTGCTTTGATCAACCCCTCCTTCAAGCAGCTTCTCAAGATCGATTACAAGACTTTCTATTCGATGATCAAGAAGACTGCAGAGGGGCTCATGAAGAATGGCTTCAAGAAGGGCGACGTTCTCAGCATCGTTTCTTACAACCACCATGATTACTTGGTTTGCTTTTTTGCGTGTGCCCTTATAGGTGGGTGTTGCGTCTTGGTTCCAAAAGGTAAAAAAAAAAAATCGTTCAAAATTTAATACTTATAAATTAATATCCGCTAACAAAGTTGTAAATGTGAATAAACAAGAAATTCAACATAAAAAATAATGAAATACACCAATATCATTTTAATTTTAATTTTCAATTTAAATTGAATAAAAAATTTTTTTAGTTCATAAAATAATTTGAATTAAACAAAAAATAAAAAATAATAAATTACAAAAAAAATTTATTCAATTAAAATAAATTTATTTTCAATATTTTCTTCATTGTAGGATACACTCCTGAACAGCTTGCCAAAGTTTTTGAGGAGACCAATACTACCCATGTCGTGACTATCGCCAAGTTCAAGCCACTCGTGCAACAAGCTGTCAAGCAAAGAAAGGAAATCCAGAAAGTTTGGTACTTCTTCGCTTCTCTAAAGGGAGAAGATGAGTCCTTCTGGTCTCTCATGAAGTTCCCTGTAGAGAAATTTTCGCCTCCCAAGATCAACACCAAAAAGGTAATGATTCATAATTAAGGAATTAAATAATAAATCAAAATTCTAAATAAAAATAAATTAAAAAATAAATAAAAAAAAATTTTATAAATAAAAATAAAATAAAAAATAAAATGAGAATAAATTAAAAAATTAAAAAAAAATTAAAAATAAAAATTTAAAATAAGAAATAAAAAATGTCTAAAAAAAAATCCAATTTTTCAAAAATAAAAATAACAATTAAAAAATAAAAAATATACAGGATGTTGTGTTGATCACCTACCCTCAGCCTTACGCTCACATCGCATCAGACAAAAACGCAGGAATAAACTTCACCCACGCCAACCTGATCGCATCGCTCCAACAGATGGCCCTCACCGAAAAATCCGTCAAAGAAAAGTCCGTCTGCGCCAGCTTCATCCCTTTCACCTCCAACTTCTCTTTGATGATAGCATTGCACGTCTTCCACAAGAGATCTTGTTTGTTAGTAAAAAACAAAATCCACGAGTCCACATTAAAGATCGTGGAGGAGTTTTCCATCACACACATCTTCCTCACTCCTCCGCTCGCCAACTTTTTCCACGAGTTCAAGGATATCGATCAACACAACTTGTCTTCTTTGAAGTTTGCTTTCAGCTCTTACTCTCGTTTGAGTAAGGATCTCGTTTCTTTCTTCCATGACAAACTTAAGGTTCTCCTCTATCAGTTTTTGACTTTGCCTGACTCCAACTTGGTCACCTTTTCCAGCGAGAAGATCATTTCGGAGAACTTTTCTTCTTTCGGCAAACTTTTGCCTGGCTTGTCTGCCAAGATCGTTGATCTGAATGGCGTCACTATGCCCGAGAAGTTGAAGGAACCCGGTGAGCTTTGTTTGAAAGGTAAATGTTTTAAACAAAAAAAAACTTTTAAACATAAAAAACATAATAAAAATAAAAACTTTTAAAATTTTGACAATCATTCTTTTCTTTAGGGCCCAACATTGCCCATTCGTACACGGACAAGTCTATCAAAAACGTGGACGATGAGGGCTATCTCCACACTGGCCTCATCTGCTTTATTGTCAAGAATCAGATCTACATTGTTGAGAGGAAGTCCAACGTGCTCACCACCTTGGAAGGCAGATATAAGTACCCTTCCGTCGTCGAGGACATCATCTCCAATATTGAAGGTGTTTCCGATGTTACCGTCATAGAAAATAATTCCGCCGTTCATGCTTTTGTTGTTTCTCACAATGAAAAGATCAAAAACGACAATTCCGACCCCATTTTAAGATCCATCCATTTTCATTTTGTCAAGGAGATCCCTCGTACTAAGACCGGCCTTGTAGACAAATCCCGTTTGGCCCTTCTTCTCAAAAAATAATAACAATTTAACCCTCTTCCACTCTTTCTTTTTTTTAATCCAACTTTTTTTTCGTTGTCGACTTTTTAAAAAAAAAAATGTTTTGTTTTATTATTTTTTTGAAAACTTCAAGTTTCTCCTCATATTGTATTAAAAGCATAACACATTTTTTTCACTGTTTCTATCCTTCCTTTTATCTGTTTCACTTTAAACAAAATATAAAATTTAAAATTAAAAAAAAAAAATTGTTTCACTCCCATGCAAGGAATATTGATAACCATCGAACACTATTCAAAAAGGAAATTATATTTGCGTGTAAATAAATTAATATTTTTTCCTATCTTCTCTTCAAATTTTACTTATTTTTGAAAAGATGGTGGAATCCACAGGCATACAAGAATTCATTCCTGATGAAATCAATACCATGGAGTCTAAAGATCTCATATTGAACAGTAAAAAAAAAAATTTTCAATCTTAATACTTCATTCATTGAAATGTATGAGATGAATCGTTCATATATGAAGGAATTTATATTGAATATTCAAACATAAAATATAATTATTGCAATCAAAAACAAAAAAAAAAAATTTAAATTTGTTTTTAGCTGAAAGTTAAATTAAATAAAAAAAAATCAAAAAAGAATGATGATAATATGTTTGATATTTTTTTAAAAGACTAACTAGAGAATATCATTCTCAGATAATTTAACCTCACAATATCTTTCTATTTTATCATTAAATTATATTTTTATTTTTCAAAATAAAATGAATTAAAAAAATGAATTTAGAAAATATGAGGGATGACAATATGGTGAAAATAAGTTATTACGCAGAAAACTGCAAAGCGGACTTACAAATCGAGTGGAAAAACAACCAGATAAATATTGTTGCTCCTCCCGAATTGTCTTTCGAGATAAAGACTATTTCTAGCATCAATCACGTCATCATGTTGAATGATGAAGCAGGAGAATTTGTGTTCAGAAGGACTTTGAAAGTGCTTTCGGTCAACTGTCATCTTTTACCCCCTAAAATTGGTAACAAAAAAAAGTTCTATTTGATATTTTATCAAAATCATCTATTTTTATAATTTTATTATTTATTAATTATTTAAATGTTTTATTTATATTTTTTTTTTATTTTTTTAAAATTTTTTTAAAATTTTTTTCATTATTTTTGATTATTTTTTTATTTTTAAAATTTTTAAAATTTATTCTTATTTAGAAATTAACAATGAACGAAAGTTGTCTCCTAATGATTTACCATCTTTAATTCCCGAGTGGAACNTTCATTAAGAAAATTAATTTTATTATAGTGATATTTTTATTTAATCATAAATTTTTCAATTTTGAATAATATTTTTGTATTTTTTTGATCAAAAAGTTATTTTACAATTGAAATTTAAATTTTATAATATAAAAAATTATATAAAAATTTTTTTAACAGAATATAAATATTGAATATAAAAAAAATATTGATTATGGATCACATAAACAAAAAGATAAAGGTAGAAGAAACTACAATTAATTCACTTCCCAAAAATTTGATCTCACTTATCGGCTCATTTATGGATGTTCCAACTCTCAACAGATATTCATCCGTTAATAAATCATTCAAGAGGATAATGGATGAGGATAATGTGCTATGGAAGAATTTATTCTTCAAGATGAGGGCTGAGATGGTGATGAAAAGGAGGAATAGACATACAGATAATCCATTAAAAACAGAGGAACATGGAGAGATGATATTGCCATGCAATTTGACAAATTTGGCCTGTGATAAAGTTAGATTCGTCCCAAAGATATTGAAAATGGATCATTTGGAGGAGAAGGGTAATATAGACAAGATCAATTGGAAGATGTTATGCAGAGATATCCATATCATGAATCTCATTATACCAATATATTGCACAGATGAATCTCCTATCAAATATGTTGGTGATGATAATCCTTTGACATTTGAGATATGCTATTATCCATACAATCTATCCAAGGATGCACCCAAGAAGGAGATCCCAGAGGAAGATAGGATCAAATTGTTCGATGAGAAAAGTTTCGAAAAGGACGAATATGATGACCATATCGATCATCAGGCTGTATTTGATATTGATGATATTGAAACTGATCTACGCAATGATGCATCAACTTATATTGGTATAAATTTTTTTTTCTGAAAATAAAAATTCAAATTTAAAAATTATTAAAAATAAAGAAATCATAGAAGAAGATGGAGACACAGAATCGTTTGATATGAAAGATCTTGAAAAAAAGAAACAACAATTTCAAAATTATATCAAGTTTTTGGACAGGACAAAAATCTTTTGCTTTCACACACGCCAAGTTGCCACCACTTACATGGATGATGATGAATGGAACGAAGTCCATTATTATCTTTACTCTCAGACCAGAGAAGGAAATCTCATAGGAATAAAATCTCTTGGATATCACAATGTTTGATCCCAATTCATGAACAAAATTAAATTTAATAATTCAAAGGGTCGAAAAACGATTTTTTGAGAAATTTTAAATATTTTAAATGTTTTGTTTTTATTCTTTATTAAAATCATTCTCAACTATATTGGAGATTTAACTTCTAAATTACAATTGATAATACAGTGTATGGTGAATTATGAAAATTATTTTTCCTTAAGCAAATAGTTTGAAAATATGATTTATTGAAATTTTAAATTTTTTAAATGTTTGTATTTCAATTATTGAGGCCAACTCACAATTTTGTTGAAATATTGATGGGCTTTCTAGTTGGATATCAACTATTAATTTCGGTTTGTATAATAAACACGTTATAATTTTTTCGAATTGATCCAGATAGGATCAATAGATAAAGAGAAAATATGGTATATGAGAGGTTTGGGGAAAATTTGTTGTATTCCACATCTCATCTTGATCTCCTTTATCATCAATAGAAAAAGAATAATATTCGTATCCTCAAAATATTTGTGGTTATCTTTTGTCCAATGAATATTTCCTTTTTTCATTGTGTTGAACCAATCCATTTGTTCCTTTTGATCAAAAAAAGATAATTTATATTTCATGATTCTCTCACTATCCTCCTTTTTGATCTCTAATTCAATCAAATATTTTTTGTTCAAGATTTCCATTGAAGACAATCTCATATCGATCATAAAGTTCAAATTAAATTTACCCAATGATTGAGAAGGTTTTTGATCTTTTCTTTTGTAGTAATATACCATCCCCTTTGAATATAATGTGAAGTATCTCTTCATCCAATTTTTATTTAATTGACCACTCTTGATCACATATCCCTCTTTGATTATTTCTTTTTCAAATATATTATTCAAAAGTTTATTATTGGAAATGAAAATACCTCCAAAATCAGAAATGAGGTTCATAGAGATTAATATTTTGCCTATTGGGCACCTCCTTTTTTTATTTCATAAATTTACAAAAAAAAAAAAATTTGATTATAAACATATAATTAAATTAATTTAGGTTTCGATCAATCTAAAGGGTTTTTGATTTGCCTTCTTCAAGAATTTCATCTTTCTAGTTATCTCTGAAAAAAGTTTTGAGTAAAAATGACTTTTTGACAAAAGATCATTTGTCGAGAAGCTATCTCTTTTTTTGAAAGTAGTAACTTAAACTCAACATTTGTTGGCCTGTGAAGATTTTAAAAATATAAGAAAATGAAAATATATTCAAAAAATTAATTTATAATAAAAAAACAAAAAAAAAAGAAAAATGGAAATTACATTATCAGGTAATATATATTCAATCAGTATCTTGTTCGATTATCCATCATTCCATCCAAGATGCATTTTATAATTTCATAAACTCAATATTCATTTCACTATCAAATATAGATGAAAAGAAAAGAAAGATAGACATTGATCTTAAAGATAATCAAGAATCAGATACAAAGAAATCAAAATCAGATATTGAAGAGATAAAAAATCCAAAAGAAAATAAACTTGAAAAGATTTTCAATTTAAACTGTGGAATAGGCGTAAAGATGAATAAAAAAGAAGCAATCAGATTATGCTTGAAATTGGTTGAAGAAGAAGGGAATCAAATCGCACTAGCATATCAGATATTTCAAGGATGGGAATGCGAGAAAGATTTTGAAAAGTGTTTTGACCTATTCAATTCATATTATCAAAACAACAAAGATAAACCTGAAAAACAAGATATCGAGATGGCAATTTGTATACATTATCTTGCTGGTTTTTATTATGTAAATTTTTAAAATTATTTCAACTTTTTTAATCCCTTTGTATAATCAACGAGATATATCTTTTCATTGTAATAGAGAATGATATAAAAATAATGCTAAATAAATTATATACCTTCGATTGAAAGAAATATTCATTTTAATCAAGATTTTGTACATTCTCTTTCATTTTACTAGATTTTGAGGTGAACATATATGTTCCACATATTTTTTTATTTACAAAAAAATGATATACACAAAATATTGCTCTAACATTGTAACATTAGACATATCCAAATATTACAACTTTGTTAGTGGATATAATATTTTTACTAACAAAATTTAAACTGTTGTAATATTTTTGGACATCCCTATTGTAACATCTTGTTCCTATAAATCCATCAAACCTGATATACTCTTCATCTTATTTTATTTTTATTTAAGAATAGAAAAAATAATAAAATGAAAGCAAGAAAATTTTACGAAAAATCGTGTTCTATGGGATTAAGCGAATCTTACTCGTGTTTGGGACTGGCTTTTTATAATGGAAATATTGAAAGGGACATTCAAAAAGCAAAAGAATATTTAGAGAGAGGTGTAGAATTAAAAAACAGTGGTTGTATGATTAACCTTTCATTTATTTATGCTGATTTTGGTATAACAAAAAAAAAATGATTTTTGTTTTTTTATGCTTTAGTTGATTATTAAAACAATTATTTTTATTGATTTTTAAATTTTAATCAAAAAAAAAATATTGTTCTAAAATTTGTTTTAAAATAAAAAAGGTATTAACGAATTAGCAAAAAATCTCTTGGAAAGTGCGATTGAAATGGAAAATACTTTGGCAATGAGAAATTTATCTGTTCATTATCGTGATGGAACTATTGGGTTAGAAAAAGATGCTAACAAATCCATTCAACTTTTAGAAAGAGCAATAGAGTTGAATGATGGTGAGGCTATGGCAATGTTGGGTGCTAATTACGATGCTGGGTTATATGGTGAAATATTTTTTCTGTTTTTTAAAATTTTAATTATTATTTTTTATTAATTATTATTTAGGCATTCAAAATCTTGAGAAAGCTGTTGAGCTTTACACCAAAGCTTCAGATTTAGGAGTTATAGACTCTACTTTTAATTTGGCGAATGTTTACAAAAACCATTTTAACAATTTGGAAAAATACATATTTTATCTTGACAAAGCAGCTCGTTTGGGAGATTTAGAGTCCAACAAAATCCTTTCTAGAATCTATGAAAATGGGGAATTAGGTGTCAAAAAAGATCTTGAAAAATCTATTTTTTATTTAGAAAAAGGTGCGGAACTAAATGATCTTTCTTCATTGTGGACCCTAACTCTGTTTTATAAGCTCAAAAAAATTGATCATGAAAAATGTTTTTTATATACGTTACAATTATTCAATCTAGATTCACAACCCGAGAACTATCTGGATATAATTTCTTTAGTTTCCAAAAAACAAATAGTTTGGAGGAAAGAATATCATGAGTTTTGGAAATCTGAAATTGATGACAAAGTTTTAACTCTTTTGTTGATTTCAAAACATAGAAGTTTATCTCAAAGGATTGAAGCAAAATCGCTTATAAAAGGAATTGTTTACATAATCATAAAATATCTTTATCATTTTTCCCAAATTTAAAAATAAAATAATTTAATTCTTTTAAAATAGATCACATTCCTTCAAAATTGATATCATATTTCATCCACATCTTTAAAGGTCGAATAGATCCCATATTTCTTTTCAATAAAATAATATTATATTAAATAAGAATTAATTATCTAAAAAAAATAATAAAAAAGTAAAAAAGTAAAATAAAAAAAAATTAATTTAATTAAAAACATAAATAATTTAACTCAGACTAGTTTGAGTTCTGGTCAATCTTTAATTTTTTGGATTGGCCCTCTTCAAGAATTTCATCTTTCTCGTTTCTCTTTAAATCGTTTTGAGTAGAAAGGACTTGGGCCAAAAGATCTAGCCTGAGGAGGCTGTCTTCATATTTCTTCTTTAGTTTTTGATAGGAGTTGTTGTTCTTTGGAATTTTGGTGATAGTTACTTTGACTGGGTTCTTTCCTTCGCGTTCGCATTTGACATAATTGCCAAGGGTCTTCCTTTTGATATCAAAATTATTTAAAATTAAAATAAAAAGAATAAATATTAAAAATAAAAAAATAAAAAAAATAAAAGGTAAAAAATAAAAATAATTATCTAAGATATTTAAATTGATACATTTTTACTTTAATCAAATTTTTATTCAAAATTTGAACTGATAAATAAAACACTACATCTGGCATATTTATAAGGGAAGATATTTATTCAAACAATAAAACATAAAAAATTTAAAAATATGAAAAATAATAAAAAAATATTAAAAATGGAAAAAATATTAAAAAAATGGAAAAAATATTAAAAAATAAATAAATAGTAAAAATTGTTGAACTTAATTTTTAGGAGTTACTTTATTTCATTGAAATCTTTGACGAATTTAACTGAGAAAACCCCAACAATTCTTTTTGAGTCGGTCAGAAACTCGTTGATCTCTTTCTTGTCAGTGGAGACATTCAAAGGTTGGTATTGAGGCTGGGGAACTTGAAAGTTTTCCATTTTGGTGAGAAAAAGAATTTGCTTCTGCCTCAAAAAGCTGAGAACAAAGTCATAACTCAACAATTTCTTGTTCTTATGCACAATCCAAAGAAAATCTTTAAACAAAGTCTTCTTGATCTGTCTTCGTTCCTTGTTTTTGGAATTGGAATAGTTGGGAGGGCGGAGCTTTTTTCTCGTGATGGACTCCAAATAAAACTTGAAGAAAGCTTCTTTAGACGTTTCCGAATCACAATTTTCTATGACGAAATAAATCATTTCGTTGATGACAGGAATTTGTTTGGTTAGGAATCTGGTGTATTGTTCACCTTCGAAACCGCATTTTTGGAAAATCATGAAGAATTTGTAGACTTTGTCTTTTTTCAGCCATCTTTCTACTGGTAGAGTACTGACAAAGTTTTCCACTAGTTTTTGTGACTTTTCTTTTCCGAAAATTCCGGCCACTTTTTTGACAAAGTGGTAGCTTATCAGTTTATTCTCGAAAAATGGATTGCTTTCATAATACTTTTTTTCCACAATAAAAAATAAATGTGTTTTGAAAAGATTTATTTTTTTGATTGATTAAAATTAAAAATTAAAAATTAAAAATTAAAAATTAAAAAAAATTAAAAATTAAAAATTAAAAAAAATTAAAAATTAAAAATTAAAAAAAATTAAAAATTAAAAAAAAAATCATTAAAACATTACCTCGTATCCAAAAGTATTGAAAATTCTAATGATGACATCAGTGTTATATTTAAAATCCTTGGGAAGTTCAAAAGAGTCAAATTGGTAGCTATAATTGTTGCAAATGCTCTTAAAAATGGGGAAAGAGAGGCAGAAAAAATTGTTCTGAAAGACAATCGACAGGAAAAGGTCTCTTTGGCTGGCGTTCAATTCTACGAAATTTCTGGCTATTACGAATAGTTTATGGTTCGGTATTGAGAGAAAACCTATGATGATGTAGTTCAAATATTTAGGAATTTTAAAAAGCGTGTTCGTTTTTAAAGAAACGTTCTTTTGATAAGCTTTCAAGATAAGGAGGATAACATGAATAAATCTTTTGGTTCTTAGCGTGTGTAAGTAGTTCGTCTCGGTTGACCAATTCTCTTTGAGGATGTTGTTTTCGGGGCTCTCTGTTAATACTTTATCAATGAAATCGCTTGAGTTTTGGTTATACGTGAAGTGGGGCTTTAATTGCTCGGGGAAAAAAAGAATGAATTTTCTCGTGTATTTATCTCTTACGACCATATTTCCTCTACCTTTCTAATTTGTTCAAAAAAGGTTTAATAAGAAAAAAGAATAAAGATTATTAAAAAAAAAGAAAAGAAGATTAAAAAAAAAAAAGAGAGAGAATACAGCCGCTTCGCAATAGTTTTCGCTGAATAATTCGATACTTTTTTTCTTATCGTGTATTATCAAATGAGTGTCAAAATCAAAATAAGTTTTGAGTTTGTTGTAAAAAGGGTTGTAATCATCGATTTTTCTTTGTTTTGGATAAACTTTGCCCTCCAAATATTTTAGATCGTTCTTAAGAATCTCCATCTCTTTGTAATGGCACTTGAATAACGAAGCTTGATGTGGATGTTCTCCTTGCGTTCTTTCGGCTCTCGCAATGACTTTAACAAGATACATTCCCATTTTATACTTTGAATGTTCGTTTGCCTTGAAGAGATATTTGATCATTTTCTCGTCCTTTTCTTTTCTAAATTTTTTTTTTTTTTTGTTGGAAACAAAAACTTAGTTTCTTAATTAATCTGATTAAAAATTAAAGAAAAATAAAATAAAAAAAATTTGAATATTAAAAGTTAAAAAAGAAAAATCACCCCTGTTCTAGTGGATAAGCCATATATGGAATGTCAGTCAAATTATTTTCATACTGGTCAGCCCAAACATAATTCAAAGCATTAAATTGTTGCAATCTTGATTCATTGGTGTCGACCGCAAGTTTTTTTTTTTTTGTAACAGGAGAATAGTCGAAATAAACGAACAATCCTGTTCCCTCGGTCACTTTGCTTATAAAGGTTGCTCCTTGGTTATAAGCCACGTATTTGACACATTTCACGGTGTTTTCAAATTTGAATATTTTTTCTCCCTTCAAAGTTTTTGTTTCTTATTTAAAAAGAATTTCGATAAATACTTTATTACCAAATTATTTATATGCAACCAAATTTTTTATATTACCTCCTATCAACTCTATTTCTCCCTTGAAATCACAAGGTAGCTGCACTACAATTCTCACAAACGTGTTTTTGTCGACGATGGGATCCAACATCTGATTTCCCTCTCCTACAAACTTTATCATGGCTGGTTTGAAGTCATAATTTTTCTTGTTCATCCCAAAACTCTTGGCCAAATCTTTAAATAATGTCTTGTCTTTGTATTCAACAGATTCTATTTTGTTGCCTTCAATTTCAAAATTTTTTCTGTACAAAAACAATCTTATTAAAGAATTTGATCCAAAAAAAATCAATTTATTTCAATTATTTTAACAAGATTTGTATAAAGGTAGTTTATTTAAAAAAATATATTTTATAAAATAAATATTAATTTGGGAAAAATAAATTCACTTACTCTATTGATGTATTATTCTTTACTTGGCAGATATCTAGGTTTTTAAACAAATCTGGGAGCAATTGATTTGACATAGGGAATGATATGTATCCATAATTCTCGATCTTGAGGTAACTTATGATGTTATCCATCTCATTGCATTCAAAATCAAAAATTTCGTCGATTTTATTTCTCAAAAAATCTCCAATTACTACCTCCATTTTTTATTTTAATTTAGAAATCAGTTGATTATAAAAATGCAATGATATTCATCCTATTTAAAATCCTCTTTCTCAAAATGAATGATTATTTTTAACTGAAAAAATAATAAAAAACAAACAAAAAAAAAAAAAAAAGAGAGAGATCAAGATAAGATCATCAAATCATATGGGCAAGATCGAATTGATAAATGAAAATGTTTTGATAGGCAGGAGTTTGGAGACGATGAAAAAATTATTGGCGATGAATCAAGTGGATATGAATTTGACTGATGAATATGGAAGAAATCCAATATATATAGCATGTAAAATGGGTATATAAAATAAATCTCCACCACATTCATTATTTTTAGTGGAGATATCAAAAATATATTTTTGTGTAGAATTATAATGGAAAAAATAAATGTACATTTGTTGAAAATAAAATAAATAGGAAATCTTGAATTGGTGATACAATTGTAAAAAAAATGACAATAATATGATAATATTAATAATATTATTTTAATTAATTAATTGTTATATTTTTCATAAAAAATATTTTTTTCCAAGATTGAAAAGTTCCCTCACCCAATTTCATTTGAGTAAATACGTAATAGCATTGACTCATGCATGTGATACAGAAGAGCCAAACTTGAAGTTGATCAAATACTTGCTCGAAGAGGGAGGGAAAATAGATTCCGAACCCGGCCAACATCTTTCGGGGATGTACTATGCAGGTTACTATGCCAACACAGATCTTATGAACTATCTTTTGAAATTGAGATCCAAGGACATTCAAAGATGTTTGTTTGGTGCTTCAAATTGTTTCTATAACGAAGGTGAAATTTAAAAATATATAAAAAGAATATTCTTTTTTTTTTTTTTTACTTATTTATGAGTTTTTTCTATTTAAATGATTTTTGTGAAAAAAAATTTTCTTTGAAACTCTTTTATTTTCTAACATTTTTTGTTTGATAAATTATTCTTTAAACTTTTTAAATTAGAATCTTTTAAGATATTTTTTGAAATGTTTCGTTACATTTACTTTTTTCTCAAAATAAAAAAAATATTAAAATAGATTATTTGGCTTATTCACAAATGGATCCAATAATCTATCAACAAAAAATCGAGGCCAATCAAAAAATGGTCAAGTTTTTGATAGAAAAAGGAGCAAGGGTGGACAAACTCGATGATTTTTTCAAGAAACCTGCTCTCTATTTCGCCTCCAAAAGTAAACGCCTCGACCTTGTAAAGTTGATGCTCGAAAGCAAAGATCTTCCCGAGAATTTGGCTCCCTTGTTAAACAAAGCCTTGTCGGCTCAGTTCGACATTGACAGGCCCAGTACCGAAATAGGTTTTTAAATATTTTATTTTTTTTTTTGATTCATTTTTTATTATTATATTATATTTTTTTAAGCAATTTTTTTTTATTTTCATTTAAAATATGATTTAATTTTTTCATTAAAATTTATTTTTTATTTTGTTATTTCTTATTTATTATTTACTTTTTTTATTTTTTTTTCCGCCAGTCAAATATTTTATCGAGAAGGGAGCTTCTCCCAACCTCAAAAACGATAATGATGTTTCCATTTTGAGTTACGCCATTTCCAAAAACAACCTTGAGCTAGTTGAGTTCATCTTACAAAAAGGAGGCAAGCCTCAAGATCGCGGAAATAAGTTTCTTGTTGAACGTGAATCTTCTTTCCTGAACGCTTGCTCCAAGGGAGATTTGGGTTTAATTTTTTTTTATTTTTAATTTTTGTTGCTCTATTTTAATTTTTTCATTAAAACTTTATTTTGTTTTGTGTGATTTATTTATTCAATTTTTTTTTTTTATTTATTTATTCATTAATATGCATTTACTAATATATTTTTGTTTTCATTTCTTAAATTCTTTTAATTTTATTTTTAATTTTATTTATTTTTTATTTATTTATTTATTTATTTATTTATTTTCATTTATTAATCATTACTTTCACTTTAATTTTTTACTCTTTTTTTTTTCCTTTCAACCAGAAACAGCTAAACTTTTGCTGAATAACGGAAGTTCTGCCAAAGAAACAGACCATTTACAACAATCAGCGATGTACTATTCCTCCAGAACCTCCGATGACTCCTTCTTCACCTTTTTGTACGAGAAGGGATGTAGAGATTTTAACGGTGCTTTGTTGAGCGCTTGCAAATCTGGCAACAACAAAATTGATCTCAAAAAACTCATTTCATTGAAAGCAGATGTATGGATTATTCATTTTAATTGATTATCAATTAATTTCTAAATTTTTATTTTCTTTCAAAAATATTTTTTTAATTTATATTAGTTGAATTTTTATTTTTATTTTGTATTTTTATTTTTTTTATTTTTTTTATTTTTTTTATTTTTTTTTAATTTGTATTTTTTTATTTTTATTTTTTACTTTTAATTATTTTGTGATTTAAAATTTTTCTTTTTAAAAAATATTTTTTCTTTTTTATTTTTTATTTTATTTTTCATTAAATTTTATTTTTTATTTATTTTTTTTGTTTTCATTTTATTTAAAAGGTAAATACAATGGACCAATTTAACAAAACACCACTCTATTACTCCTCATACAACGGCAACTTGGACCAAATAAAAGTACTTGTAGAGAACGGCGCTTCCACACAATTTGACGAAGCGTTTGGCATTTCCTGCCTCACCAGCACTGATGAAAACATTTTGAGGTTTCTCATCAACAGTGGTAAATTTTTTAACCATTTTTTAATGATTTATTTTATTTTTTTATTTCTTTTATTATTTTTTATTTATTTATTTTTAAAATTCATTTAATTTTTTTTTTATTTTCTATTTAAAACAAGTAATTAATGTAAAAATGAAAAAAAAATTTTTTCGAGTAAATGATTTTTTTTCTTTTGAAATAAAAAAATATGATAGAGTGTTTCAAAATGACATTCATTTTTTGCGATTTATTCTTACTTTTTTTTATTTTTATTTTTTTTGTTTTTTTTTTTAAAAAATTTTATTTTTTTTTGTTTTTTTTTAAAAAATTTTATTTTTTTTGTTTTTTTTTTAAAAAATTTTATTTTTTGTTTTTTTTAAAAATTTTATTTTTTTTTTGTTTTTTTTAAATTTTATTTGATTAATATAAGATTTTTATTTTTTTTTGTTTTTTTCTATTAATTGTAAAGGAAACTGTAACATGGACAGTTTGCCAATAAGCTACTGTAAATCCAAAATCCAAAAAAACATAGAGTTCCTTTCTTTCTTGATCGACAGCAAGGCCGACATCAACGCCATCGACAATGAAAGAAAGACCGCCCTTTACTACGCTTCCCATCACATCAACCTCGATTTCATGAAGTTTTTGATCGAGAAGGGCGTTGAAGAGATTTCTTTTTCTTTGTTGGCTGTTTCTGGTTTGAGTGACAAGTTTTCTTTGAATGTTGCCAAATTTATGATTGGACACAAAGGTTTTTTTTTTCATTTTTTTTTTTTTTAGTTTAAAACCTTTTTATTGTTATTTATTTTTTTTATTTTTTTTATTTTATTTTTATTTTTATTTTTATTTGTATAAATTTATTTTATTTCATTTTTTATTAAAATTTATTATGTTATTTATTTTATTTTTTTTATTTTATTTTCCTTTTAAATTTATTTTATTTTATTTTATTTTATTTTTATTATTTTTTTATTTTTTATTTTTAATTGATTTATTTTTTATAATTTAATTTTATTCATTTTTTCATTTATTTATCTTATCTTATTTTTCTTTTTTTATTTTAATATCTTAATTTTGTTATTTTCTTTTATTTTTTATTTTTTAATTATAATTTTTGATTACATCTTCAAATTTACAGCCGATCCTAACTTCAGAGACCCCTTGGACGAGGACAAAAGCTGTCTATATTATGCATGCGAAAAGTCAAATATTCCAATGATAGATCTCCTCATAAAAAGTGGGGCTAATGGTAAAAATCTTCTATTTAAATATTTTTTTATTTATTTTAATTTTTATTTTTATTTAATTTTTAATTTTATATTTTTTATTTTTTTATTCTTTTTCAGATTTGGACTATTGTCTCTATTACGCATCTTCAAAAAATTTAAAGGAGGTGGTGATAAAATTATTGAAAGAAGGTGCCAACCATGAAAAACAGTTTGACGTAAAATTTTTTTAATTTCTTTTATCATTTTATACATTTTATTTAATTTTATTCTTTATATTAAAAAGTTTAAAAATGCCAAGCAAACAGCACAAGAAAAAGGACACAAGAGAATAACTGACATTTTTTATTATCACGAAAAAGATCAGCTTGATGAGTACGAATCTGTCAGCAAAAAAAGTGGAGATACCAACGGACCTACCCAACATACCAACAAAGTAACTACAAACCAACCTAACAAAAAATCTTATCATGTCTCTTCTTACAAAACTAAAAAAAATAATTTGAAATTCCAAACGGAATGTGTTGGAAATTTTGAAATAATCTCAGGAAATTTCGGTTTCAAACTTGTTAAATCTTCTTTCAAAACTTTGTTGAAAAATCTCAAATAAAACAAAAAGAAGAGCATTATTTTCAAATTTTTTTTTTTTTTTTGATTTTTTTTTCAATATTAAATAATTTCTTGTTGTTGATGATTGAAGGTTAATCCCAACTGTCATCAGACGACCAAGAATTTGTGTTCTCGTTACTTTTTCAAAGAAAATTGAGTAAAAAAAAATAAAAAAAAAAATTTTTTAAAACTAAAAAAATTACTCATGAATTATTAAAACACCCTTCTCCTCTTTTAATCTCCTTTCGGGTAACTTTCTCTCGATTTTTTTTTCGTATTTCAACCAAAATTTGTAAAAAGAATCATAAGGAGAAATCTCAGAAAACTGTTCAAGATACCTTGGCCTCCACACTGTCTCACTTCGAGACACTCTTAACCACTCTCGAGAGACAACCCCGCATTTGACGATCTGGATATGATCTAAGTGTTTTAAAACTTCGCTCAAAATACTTATCCTTAATCCTCTTTGATTTATTTGTATTTCTTGTCCAAAGTTGATAGCCTTTTTTAAAAAATATATTTTTTTAATTAAAAAAATAAATATGTTGAAATAAAAACAAAAATAAATGTGTTAAATAAAAATTAAAAATTAAAAAATAAAATAAATAAACAAAACAAAAAATTATAATTAAAAATAAATAAAAAAAATTTAAAATAAAAAAAAATCAATTAAAATGAATAAAAATAAATAAAAAATTAAAAAATACAGGCTTTAAGTCTTCAATTCCCATTTTCTTTTCTATCAAACACTTGGCTTTGGAAAAACGAAACATCCTGGAATGCTGCTCTCCTTCTAAAACATTTAAAGCAAACATGAGAGAAGGACCCAATTTCGTAACCATTTTACTTTCTTTACAAATCATCTTCAAGAATCCTCTATTTAAAAAAAAAAGATAAATTTAAATTGAAAAAATGTTTTTTTTAAAATAAATGAATATTAAAAAAAATAAAAAAAAAAATAAAAAAAAAATAAGATGAATAGAAATTTTTAAAAAAAAAACATAAAAATAAAAAAACATATTAATAAAAAATTTGAATAAATAAAATCTAATTTCCAAAAAATAAATAAATATAATGAAAAAATAAAAAAAATAATAAATCTTTATCAGATAAAAAACCATTTAAATATTTTTTTTAACCTTTTAAAATAATAAAAACTAAAGTTGAAGACAGTGTCCCTCTCATCACATTCCAAATAATCCATGTACTTCTTTTTGATTTCGAAATATATGGAGGTTTTGATGATAGGCTAGAAAAATAAATAAAAATAAAAATAACAAATAAAATAAAAATAAAAATAAAAATAAAAATAAAAATAAAAATAACAAATAAAATAAAAATAAAAATAAAAATAAAAATAAAAATAAAAATAAAAAATAACAATAAAATAAAAAATAATATTATATTAAATTAAAATACAAAATGATGAAAAATAAAAATAAAAAATAAAAAATAATTTAATTAAAATAAAATATTTAAAAAAAAAAAGTAATGAAAATAAAATACGTTTCTTATCGCCAAAATGGTTTCCATGATATATAGGCAGTATTGAAAATGATTACCGTCTAGAAAGCCGTCTTCCCCTACAATTTTATCGAAACAACTTTGGAGCTTGGTTTCGTCTAACTCGGTTTCTTCGAATAATTTTTGGATGCATGTATGTGTATTTTCGTTGTGATATTCCTTATTAGAAAAAAAAAATAATAAAGATTAGAATATTAAAAAATTAAAAAAAAAATTCTTTTCAAAAAAAATCAAAAAAATGAAAAAATTTTCTTTAAAAATTCTTTATTTTTTCTTGAAAAATTTTTTTTTACAGATCTGTTTTCCTCATTAACACTGTTTTAAGAATATTTTTTTTTAAATAACAAAAAAATTGAATTTTGTAATTTTTTTTTACTTTAAAATTAAAGGAGATGAAATCCTGAGTTTCAAAGATTTTGCCTTTAAATAAAAAATAAAAATTTTGATTAAATTTTTTTTTTGAATTAAATATTTTTTTACTTTCATGCTTTTGGAAAGAGTGATTTTGTTTTCTGTGAAAAGCTTGTTTTCTATCATTTTCAAAAACAATGCTTCGAACTCTTCATACTCTATCTCCTTTTTCTCGTCAAGATATGTTTGAAAATTTTCCTAATTTGAAATAAAAAAAAATCAATTAACCTAAATGTCCGCTAAATAAAAATTATCTTTAAGAAAATGTCCGCTAAATAGAAATTTTCCTTTGACTGATCTTGAATATAAATATAAATATAAAAATAGTACATTTTTAATTCAAAAATATTATTATATAAAATTATATAAAAATATAATTTCCTCTTATTTAATTTATATTGAAATATAAAAAATCCATTTGAGGATTATTTTGCATTCCATTAATTCGAAATTTGTGTATAATTTTATATAATTCCCATCAATATTTATGAATTTTATTTGTCCGACACAAAGACTATCTGTGTATGATTAAATGTAACCCAAAAATAAAAAAATCACCTTATCTTCTTTGAGATTCCTCATTTTGAAGATATCATACATCAATTTGTATGCCCTCTTTATATTGAGTGTCTGTGAGCCATTAGAGCAATATGAAGCGAATATATTAGTTAAATTCTTGGTTCCTATCTCCTCATCATCCTTGAGAAATTGCTTCAATTTCTTGATATCATTACCCATACACACTGTGTCAACTAAATTTTTTTTTTTTATATATTTATTTGGAAAAAAAAAAAAACAGTCATTTTTCACCATCAATGAAAAGAATCATCATATTTTTATTTTTGGGTAAAGAATAATTGAATATTCACTTCTATTACAGGATATAAAGTATATTCTTGTATATTTTATTATTTATAATATTCTATTTCGCCGTTTGATCATCAAATGATACTCCATCTATAAAGGACCTCCAACTATTATTTGATAATTTGAAATAATCAAATTATAAACAAAGTTAAAGATACAATTTATAACCTCATAATGAATAACAATTCATTAACATTAGTTTTCCTGCCTTTTTTATATCCATTGTTCATTTCTTTCATTGGAGGGTAAAATTCTTATTTAAATTAAATTCTTTTTTAATTAAATTATTTTTTCTTTTTTGATTAAAAATCAACCGATCAATAATTTTTCTAAACTTTGCACCTGTATAGATCAATAAACATCTTTTCCACTGTCGAAGTGGACAAAAAACTGCTTCTACCAGCCTTCTTCGCAGGAGTTCTCATAGTAGAAAGAATCTTGTACATGACAATGTGGAAATCTTCCAAAATAAGATCCATCTTCATCACTTTGTTTCTCTCCATCATCATTTTCCAAATGCTCTCCAAGTGTAACCCAAACCCACAGTACTTACCTAATGAGAGAATCAAAAATAAAGTAGTGCTCATAACAGGTTCATTTTCTAAATTAAATTTTTCATCTTATTATTATTTTTATTTTCAATTTTTATTTTTTATTTTTTATTTTTTATTTTTTATTTTTTATTTTTTATTTTTTATTTTTTATTTTTTATTTTTTNCACAAAATTGATCGATTTGGATCTCCCTATATCTTTTTCAATTGAACACAATCTCATCACATAAAAGATGAAAAAAAGATATATAGGTCCAATTTTTATTGATTGATTTTCATTTTAATTAATTTGGATTCTTTTTTGTATTAACAAAACATGTAGATTTCAAATTTTCTCAACAAGGAATCCTTTGATAGGATTTTTCGAATTAAAACAAAACCCAGCGATGAAGCTTACATCATCGGTATTTCTGATGTTTTCCTTCCCATGAAAAAGTATATTTTGCAACAACAAAAATTCAATATCTCCATTGATACCATTTTTTGTTAGATGTTTCTCAGTTACTCTTGGCTTGTTTCCATCATCTTTGGAACCAACACGATAGAGAACATCAGGGTTAGAAAGGAATCGTTGTTTTTTATTCCACCCCCCAAGTCTAAGATCATTTTTTGAAATAAATTTCAGAGTACCTTGATGAAGAAAGAGATAGTAGTAGGGAATATAGTCCTTGAATGAATTTTTTCCTGGAAAAATACAATCTTTTTTGCTCATTGCAGTTTTAACCTTCTCCACCATTAGATTTTTACTTACTGTAAAATTTTCGATGTATTGGTTGTTTCGTATCAGAGTAGGATTTTCTATCATGTCTATAAATTTCAAGATCATGTCAAAGTAATAAGCAAAAATATCAGAAGTGTTGGTATTGATCCAACTATAAACTATCTCTCGAATATCTTCTTTTTTTATGTAGTCGACTACAGTGTAAAAGTCTATGATTGTTCTGTAGACGTCATTGATGAGTGATATTGAAAGATTTTTTTGGTTTATAATTTTCTTTTGATAAAAATATTTGTACAAATCATTAAAATCTGTTATTGGGAAGTCTTGGTGTGAGATGCAACCTTTAAGCTTTTTGTTGATGGTTATAATGGAGAGAATAGAGTGAAAAAACGATTCAAAGTTTTTGTTTTTAAGAGAAAGAATCTTTTTCTTTTCGAAGTAGAGTATAGCGTTTTCATACTTCTCCACTTTTATAAACTTTTCGTACAGTGTTTCTACTCCCTTATGGTTATTTTTTATATCTTCGCATCTTTTAAACAATATCATTATTTCGTCTAAACTTTCACAAATAATTTTTCCAAGTTTTCCTTCTTTTTCATAGATGCTCAAATTTTTATCAGAAACACTTCCCGAAAATAGCTCTTTCAGAATCAACAATCTCATATCAATTTCTAAATTAATATACAAATAATATTATTGATTAGATTTAGAAAAATAAAACTAACCAGTGTAATATCCAACAATAACGTTGACACCCCCAGTATAACTAGAACGAGAATCTATGAATTGTGTGATTGCCTTATCTGCCAAATCTCCAATTGTATCCCACGATTTATCAATTTCAGATAGTAGTTTGATTAACAAGTTGTAATCTTCTTCTATTTTATCCATGTTAGTATCTGTGTTAAAATCGCTTTCTACAAGACTCAAAATGAGAGACCATAGATCAATACTTTCTTTATTGTTTTCTGAGAGATAGATTTTTGCTACATTAAATTTTAGTTTTTGTTCTTCGTTTAAATGTGGATCAAGACCCAATTCAAATCTGTCTGGAAGGTTCTTGATTCGTTGTTCTGAGTTGATAAATTTGTACATAGCATTGCTTTGAAGGGGAACAAACCTTTTCACTTTCTGAATCTTACTCTTTATTTCAGAAAGATGTTCTTTCATTTTTTGAAAATGAATAAAACCTTCCATATGCACACAACTATAGTCTGAGTCATTCATTTTGATGGCTTGTTGGATAATATCTAATGCCTTTTGATAGTTTTTAGGGCTATTTTTTATCAAATTTCTCGACCTATGAATTTTTGTGTGTACTTGTTTTTCAAACGATTCACACAACTTCCCAAAAATAAGATCTCTATCTTCTTCTGAAAGTTTTTCCATTATTGCTGAATAAGCTTTTTTGGTTTTTGAGGAAAAATCTGAAGATGTATCCTTTCCTTCTCTCAAATAGAAAATTTTGTAAATGAGATAAAAACCCCTCTTTTCATCCAAACTATCTTGACAATGTGGAGCCATAATTTCTATAAATCCTATCAAGAGATTAACTGTATTTCTATTCAATATTTTTGGAACCAATTCAAGGATATTCTTTGCAATCAAACTGTGAGTAAATCTCCACTGATCTTTGTTATTGCAATCCACTTCAGTCAATAAAAGCTGAGAGAGCGGACCAAAATCAGTAATCTTATTGGTTTTGAAAATATTCGAAAAATATAAGGGATAGACAGCCGATTCACCATAGAAATGGCAAAGAGCTAAGAAGTATAGAACATTGAGTTTTTCTTCATAGATGTATATATTCTTTGCAGAGTCTATTATGTTTTCTACATAATTTTTGACATATTTAAAGTCCTCTTCGAAATAGTTGAGAATAACATGGATTAACGTATCAAGTTCTTTTGAGTGGGGATGAAGATAGATAGATTTAAGTTTATCTGATTGTTTCAATCCTTTATCTTTTTTATCGTATTTGGAAAGAAATTCTATTAGATCTACTAATTCTTTTTTGTCCAAATACTGATCCAAAAATATTGTTTTCTCGTCATTGTCTTCGTTCTCAACTTTTTTCACTTTAGTTTCTTTTTTTTTTCTTTGATCTCTTTGTATATTTGTTTTTTCAACAGATATAAGAGTAACACCAAATGGATTAGACCTAATAGAGCGTATCATTTCTTCCCTATCCGAATCAGTCCCAGGGAAATAAAGAACTAAAATTGGAAGATGACAAATCTTGTACAACTGATGTAACTCATTTGCTGTTTTGTCTATGTTTGCTGATTTTCTCAAAATAACACAAGGATATTCTTCTCTAAAATCAAAAAGTAATCTTTTAGCCAATGTAGTACCTCCTGTTCCAGGGAAATATTTCAGATTATAGAAGAACTTGATGTCTGATTTTAACTTGTTCGAAATTTTTTCTTTGAATATTTGATAAATCTTCCTTCTAAAATCCAAATCACCATTCAGGTCTATCCAATCAATTTTGTCTCCTTTATAGAAAGAATGTGGATCTTTTCCAAGTTTGATTCTTTCTCTTTGGCTTCTTTCAACAATATTTTTATCGACAAAATCAAAAGAAATAACTTCATCTTTAAAAATTTCCAAAAAACTTTTTGTTTTATTGTCGAAACAAGGAAGGTCAACATCAATTTCGTTAGAATCCAATTCTCTTGTATATCTACTATTTTTGAGAGATTTGTGGTATATATAAGAAAAGAGATCTCCAAGATTATAGAATAATGGCGTTCTAATACTTTCATTCGAACTGAGTAACTGAGATAAGTCCATAAATTTGAATTCTTCTTCAATAACAATTTGTATGGAACAACTCGTTTGGTTAGAAGTTGCTATATCAAAATTGGTGAGAAGTAATTTTAGGTATTCATATTGATCCCAGTCGTCCCATAATACTAATATCTTTATTTCATTTGAGTTGAACCTATTAAAACAGTCCATTAGTAGACTAGAATAATGCTTGAAATTTGATTGGGGCGCTTTAGGAAATTTGTTTTGGTTTATTGACAATGGAAAGTACCAAAGAGTTTTATTTGATCTAAAATTCGACCAGTTGATATCATTTTTATAGTGTTTTTCGACTAAAAAGTTTGTCAGAAACAATTTGTTATCCCTTACACATTTACTATAAAGACCAAGTGTTTCAGAATTTTCGTTGAAATCTAAGACAAGTTGCCATGGGATTATTGACAATTTTTGAAGGTATGCCTGACTATTATTATTTTTGAGACAACTAACCAAGATATAATTAGAAGTGCTATAAGTGAAATTGTTGGTAAACTCAACTATTTTTCTTATTTCCATTTCATTGATCTTTTTTTCTGTTTCAGGATTATTCCACCAATATCTAAGCTCCTTTATTGCTTGTAGTGTATTGTTGTAATTTGCGGGTTTGTCACTGGAAGAATCTTTTTCATAACAATGTCTTGAAGTTTTGTTTACAATAGTTTGCCTTCTCCAATAAATTGTGCTTGTGTCAGAATTGGTAAAGTTGCATGAAGTATAAACCAAACCACCAAATCTATTTGTTTCTTTTACTGGAGAGATTTCTATAACGTAGAAATGATTTCCCTCTATATCTGGATTGGCTACTTTATAGAAATGATACACGGAATCAACATTGATATTAGATGTACAAGTTGTTAAAAATTTGGAAAGGTGAGATGTGTCTAATATTTGATTTTCTGAAAATCCTTTTCTTTCTACAACCCTTCCATTAATCTCTCTTATTCCAAGTACTAAATAAGAAGGTTTATCCCTAAGAGGTTGATTATATATAGAAATAAAACTCAAAAGTAATCTCTCTGTATCGATATCAAGGCTCTTATCTTTAGTATATTGCACATAATTGAAATTGGGAAGAAAGTTTTTGAATTCTACTTGTTCTGTTTCATAATCAAGTTGATAAATTTCTTGAAAATTTTGAAGTTGAGTTATTCTTTTCTTGGGTGGGTATAGACTGGATAAATTTCTATAGTTATTTTGATTGGCAAAAGGATTATTACTCTGAAAAGAAGGATTAAACCTCAAGTTATTACTTAAGTTGTTTTGATATTGGTTGTGTGTACTTATTTGGTAGGGGTTAACATTATTGGGGTTATTACTTTGAAAAGAAGGATGAGATATTTGTTGCATGTAAGGCATAGAAGGGTAATAATTGTAATTGAGGTTGAAATTTGGATAATTATTGTTGTTGGAGATAATATTGTTTTGATATTGGTTGTGTGGATTTATTTGGTGGGGGTTGACATAATTAGGGTTATTACTTTGAAAAGAAGGATTAGATATTTGTTGCATGTAAGGAATAGAAGGGTAATCATTGTGATTGAGGTTGAAATTTGGATAATTATTGTTGTTGGAGATAATATTGTTTTGATATTGGTTGTGTGGATTTATTTGGTGGGGGTTGACATAATTAGGGTTATTACTTTGAAAAGAAGGATTAGATATTTGTTGCATGTAAGGAATAGAAGGGTAATCATTGTGATTGAGGTTGAAATTTGGATAATTATTGTTGTTGGAGATAATATTGTTTTGATATTGGTTGTGTGGATTTATTTGGTGGGGGTTGACATAATTAGGGTTATTACTTTGAAAAGAAGGATTAGATATTTGTTGCATGTAAGGAATAGAAGGGTAATCATTGTGATTGAGGTTGAAATTTGGATCATTATTGTTGGAGATAACGTATTGATTTGAATCAAAAGAGGGGTCATTGTTATTTAGACCAAGTGTAGAAAGATTATCATAAGTATCATATGTACTTGATTTCTCATTTGGAAGGGAAGAATTGAGGCTAATAACATTATTGGAAATATTGGAAATATTGTTAATTGTGGTAGGATCACTATCATAGGTTTTTCTTTTTTCGGTATAAAACAAAGAATCGATTTGCAAATATTCACTTTCTCTACTGATTAATTGAAGATTTTTAGCATTTATTTTTTCTAATCTTTGATTTGATATGAGTACTAGATCCAAATTATGTTTCAATTCAAAAAGATAATCCTCTTTTATTATGCGAGGGCAAAACAATTTAACATCTTCATTTGATTGGTTTTCGTTTGGTACTTTTAGATATGTAGAGTACCCTTTTTTATTTTTAGACCATTCTCTCATGCATTCATGAATTTTATTCGAATGTATCATTTTGAAGTAATTGGTATATCCATCCGTAGATTTTTGAGGTATCTCCAGAATATAATTTTCGCAGACATTGTTTTTAATCCAGTCCAAACAATTACCCAATTCTTTCAGTGGGCATTTCAAAAATGAAGATTCTTTATTGAAATGGCATTTTGTGAATGATAAATTGAAATCTCTTTCCCTATCTTCATTAAAATTTGATTTGGATATCTTTTCATTTATGTAATTGAGTTTCTGTTTAAAAATATTGGTAAATCCATCCTTTAATTGATCATTTGATGTTTCTTTGATGGGTTCTTTTGAGGATTTATTCTCGTTATAGGTACTTGTCTGTTTTAACACAGCAGGTTTCTCTTCTCCTTTTTTGCTTTCAATATATCTATATCCTTTCACCATATCACTGTAAGTAATATTTTTGAAATTTTTTCTATTAGGATTGATAGAGGTGGCCAATTTTATCTTTTCTTCTTGATTCATTTTTTTGAATTCTTCTTTGGATGGGAATTTTATTGTTTGATCCATGAATTATGCAAATATAATTAAAATGATTATTTTTTTTATTTTTAATTGAATGTTATTTTGTAATTGTGAAAGAATATCAACATATATCAGTGATTTAGATTGGCAGAAAGAAAAAAAAAAAAAAGTAATCACGTGTATAAAAATCAGTATAAAAAAATCAATCCAAATCAATTGACATATCAATAGAATTAAACAAGAATTTTGAGATTTAAACAATTTAATTTATTTTTTTTTTTGTTGATTTTCTTTTTTTTGTTGTGAGTGAAAGATCTCCACCTGTTGTTTTTCTTACTTCTCCTTTGAGGAAGAGATGAAGATTGAGTTGGAGGTTGGGAAGGGGATTCAAAGCTAGGTTTATTGTTCTCTTCACAACTTCCACAGATGAAAAACTTTTTAAGGTGTCCAAAATAAGTATTTCTAAGAGAATGAAATTTTTTGTAGTCAGAGAAAAGAGAATCTGAATAAAACCTGGCAACGCGACTGACATCCCCATCCTCTTCTTCACTCTTCATCATCCCCTCCAAAGCTCTTGCTGATTGATTGTAGGAGCTGCTGTGGTAAACTTCAGAAAGAAATATTGAAAAGTGATGCATTGTTGTTGAATTGATTTTGAGATGCTTTTTTGTTGCAGATTTCTCTTTTTCGGCCAAGAACTTCTCGAGTTTTGAAGATTTTTCTCGATATCCATTATCACAAGATCTCCCCAATGAAACAGTGAGATTTTTGTGGAAAACAGAAGCAACATATTGATAATCTTGATGTTTTCCTAATTGATCTTTTTTTTTTTAATGAGTTGAATTTTTATATGTAGATATATTTGTATGAGATTTTGAAAATATATATTTTATAATACAATCATAGGATCTTATTGATGGTTTTCAAGATTTTTTTTTTTATTGGTATATATTATTAACCTGAAAATTATGAGAAATTTTTTTTTTCATTTCTATGGGTAGTTTGATGATAACCACAAAAATATGAAATTTGTTGGAACAATTATTTTTATTTTTATATCTGTTCAAATATGTATCATATTTTGGGATCCTGTAGGTTTTTTTATTGTTTCTTAATGATCTTTCCCATGATGGGTTTCCCATTCTGATTTTGTCTCAAATATTTTTGAACAATTTGGAACATAACAAATGAATACTTCCTCAATTCCTTTATAATGATCTTTATTGTGAATTTTTTCATGTTCTATACATAGCTCATAAAATGATATTCCATCTTAACTATCTATCAGCAATTTTTCAAAGATTTTCCCGTATAACATTTTTCTTCCATTCTTTTTATTTTTTTATAAATAAAACGAATATAAATTTCAAAGTAAAAATATCTCATTGTTGCGTGCGTAACTAGTATGATTTCAAAAGCCATTATAATATAAATGAGTAATAATATGATTTCATGATATAATCCCTTGTTCTGATTTAAATATTTTTATAAATAACGATATTTTATTGATTCAATTGAAAAATCAACATAATAAATTTCAGAGATATCTATGTGATAACAAAAGTATGAATATTGAAGATAAACACCAATTAAATATTATCATTTGAAAAGTAATTTTAATTACAACTAATTGTTTCGATAATTCCTCTAACAATTTATCTTCATAATGCGTGCGTGACCAGAAGTAAAAATAAAACCCAACCCACATATTGTGCACAATTAGAACAATATCCCATCAATATATATAAAATTATGGAATTTCTTCTAAATATTGATATCTGCTCTCCGAATTAACTCTCATTTAGAGATGATTTTCATATTCATCCATTAAATCTCCCAAATCTCAATATCTAGACCGTTTTTTTTAATTTTCTTTATTAAATTCTATTTGAACTTAATTATTACCTAAATATTAAAAGAATAAGATCAAATAAATACCTGCATTAAAGATAAATGCAAAATATAGCATGTTTAATTTGTAAATTAGATCAAAAAGAAATTTTCTTCAAGTTATGATAAAGAATAAAATCAATAGATTTCAACAAATATGTGTAAATAGAAAATAAATTTACCATTTTTTCTTTTTATCAAACAATTTTTAACCTTTCACTTAATCTCCCTTTAAAAAAATAAAAAAATCATCTTTCAAGCATATGAGATGGATTGGATATATCCCCAATGCCATATGCAAAATCGAATATTTTAATTGATAATAAACGCTCACTGCAAAAAGTTTTGAAATCAATGAGTAAATCATAAAAGATATGATGAATGATTTCATTTTGCATACATTCAAGATTATCTATGAAGATGTATTTTTTATGAGTTTCAGCATTTTTTTTTCAGTTTGTTTATAAAAAAATGGGAAATAAACAAATTGCAGAACCCATAAATGAAACAAAGATTATTCCAAATAACAATTTTTTGACAAATATTCCCTTAAAAGAACAAAAAAAAAAATTGATGGCCGAATTTGCAGCAAACAAGAATGCCTTTGATTCTGAAAAGAGAGTGAAAGAATTTTTTGAATGTTTGAAAAATACAAAGGCATCCAGTGATAGTGATTTCGAGAAGCTTCCAAAGACTGGTATTTATATTGAAAATATATTCCTGTTTATAATGAATTCAATTACTGAATCAAATATATCGATATAAATTCAATTATCTCTTCATTTATAGTGTTTATGATCATCATACTCTATTTGGAATTACATGAAATTGCCAATCTCCAAAGATTGAACAGATATATGTTCAAAACACTGACAGATCCAACATCAACACTATCGACATCCGTATGGAAGAGTGCCTGCAAAAGAAAGTTCGGCGATGAGGAGTTGACAGAAAAGGGGGTAGAAGAACACAAGATTATGAAAAAAGATCTTTGCTATTTCGAAAGAAAACTCAACGACTACTATCTCTTTTTAAAATATGCTTCTGAATTAAAATGGGACCCCGAAACAAGTGCAAAGGGGTAAACAATCTCTTCATTATTAAAGTTTAAATATTTGAGAAAAAATATTTTTTTAGTGTTACTTTTACGAACGAAAACAAAAATTTCAAAAGCGAAAACTCCGGATGGTGTATGATACAAACCCTCGAGCCATTGACGAGAGCTGTCCACTTGATAGAACTCTACACAGTCACAATGGACCGTAAAAAAAAAAACGAGATATTTTTATTTTATTAGTTTTTTAATTTCATTTTAGAAAATCATTTTGCATTTGTTGGGATACACAACAAAAAACCCTTGGATAATAAATTGATTTGTGTCTACCACGAAGATGGTACCTTTTTCTTCGTTTTTTTAATATATTTTATATTAATCTTTGACCGAATAAAGGAAACAGTTGCACTGCTGGTTATGGTGCTCGTGGACCAGGAAGAATTGGTGAAGAATCTGACAAAACCAATCCTAAATGGAAACAAGACCAAACTGTTTCAATCCTTGTAGATTTGGTCCTAAATAGAATGGCATATTTCGTTGAAGGGAAGGTATTATTAATAACAATAAAATTACATTTTAATACTGTATAAAAAATATTTAGTTCACAGGATGGAAGTTTGATTTGAATCATATGGTCAAAACTTTTCCTGAACTCTACTTTTTTGTTAGTGTAGCTAGTTTTACTTGTAACCATCATCATTTCTTCAAATTATTTTATTCTTTCTAATTGCATAATTATTAAATTGTTTAGCAATGAACATAACCAATCATATCGTGGGAAAATACAACATAGAAAAATACATCCAAAAAAAGTGGGATAATAGTTTTTCCTTAGATTTGATCTATGACAAATTTAAAAATTAATTTTTTTAAAGTTCCCATGCTCTTTGATTTAATTCATTCTTTACATTTTAGATTTTATTAAAAAAAAAAATGTTGGAATATATACTCAAACATCCTCTAAAATCCAATATCAAATTCGCTTACATTTATACCAGTGAATCCCAAACTCTTGAGGGTTTATCAATGTACACCAACAATATCATAAAGATAGATATCAATGGATCATCCAAAAATATATCATTTGATTTCTCCCAATTTACTGTCATATTTTTGGATGGAGGTTCTATTATTTCGTATAAAAAAAAGAAAATTAAATATTTTATATTCTCCCTTTTAGGAAACCCATCTTCATTGAGTAAAGAATTCAATAACAAATTGGGAGATAATATAGCAGATTATATAGATAAAGGTGGTGTGGTATGCACATTGGGGCCAAGCAATGGATCCTTGGCAGAATATACATTCCATGGTAGATGGAAAACTGATTATTATCAAGTGGTTCAAGTGTAAAATATCACTATAAATTGAAGAAATATCAATATTGTGGAAATATTTGTTTTGAATTCAAAATACTATTTGATGTATTCATAAATCAACAATATATTGAAATATTAATGAATTATAACGAAATTTTGTAGTCAAAATGATTATAAATTATATCTTATGTTGAGATATAAAAATTGATCCAAATTATATGGCCAAGATTAAATTCACAAAAAATTTTCAAATTTATTTCTTTTAGAGATACACCATACGCATGCCAACTCACACACAACTTTGAATGGACACAAGAGTTATACGAAAAATATTTGGATAATCCACTTGTTGCGGGACTTAAAGTTGGGACTACATTTAAAATTGTTCCATTAACCAACAAAGGTGTCAACCCTTCTGAAGTAACGAAAAAAATATCATATTTTTACCTTTTGAAATTTATTCTATTAAAAGAACATGGAAATTTTAGTTGGTGATGACAAACACGCTATAATAGCTCGGAAAAAAGTTAACAAGGGTTATGTTTATTGTATGTTGTTAAGGTTAACATTTTTATTTATATTTTTGGAAATTTAAACTTTTAAATTTTAGTTCATATGAAATGCCAGTCCTTTTCGCAAGAAACTTAATAGAGTAAACTTGATCCTTTTAAATATTTTACAATTTTTTAAATTTTTCTTCTAGTTTCGTATCGTGGAGAACTAATAAGTAAATAATCTTTAAATTTTTATATTTTAATCTTTTTTGTAATTTCTAGGTGGACAACTGAAAACCACAGTTTATTTCCTCAAAAATTTATTGATAGTGTATACTATTTTCTTTTGATCTCCAAGAGGCTCAAAAAGAATAAGACTGTTATAATTCCAAAAGTATTGCAACTTCTTATTATTGAACATCTCTCTGTTGTGTATCAAAATGATCATTAAATGATTATAACATTTTTATTTTGCTTCATTCTTTACCAAGAATTTTTTTCTTCAATTTTGAAGCTTTGGATTTTATTTGAAGATAAATCAAAAAAAAAAAATATCCCAATGAGACCCAGCAAGAAACAAAAAAATGAAGAGGAATTTGAGGTTGATGAGAATTTCATGGAAGGATTCCATCAGAAATATTTAAACAAGTCCCCCAATTTGATCCTCAAAGAGAAATTGACAGATTTGTGCATTTTATTGCAAGAGACATCAAGGAGATCCTTGCATTGGCCCACCATCAAAATCGCCACATGTGTACAGGATGGAAACAATTATGTTTTACAGAGCCATATACAAGGATTGCATCTTTTCAAAGATTCATTCCAATTGCCTTTGGATTTGATTAATTTCCTCTATGCAAACAACATGGTATTGATAATATTTTCCTTTTTATAAATATTTATGAACCAATATAATTAATTAGATTCTTGCTGGTGGGTCTGTTGTAGATTTACTGATTGGAAAAGAAAAATCAAATGGTATAAACATTGATATAAAAGTTTTTTTTTCCGCCATAATTTTTATAAACTAGATTTTGATCTATTTTGCATCGGAGAACGTCCAAAGATAAAGAGCGAAGATTATTATGAAACAAGATTCAGTTATTCAACCTTTTCATATCCAAAAATACAGATAATTAAGAGGATTTATGATTCCCCTGAACAAGTGATTGGAGGATTCGATCTAGATTGTTCCAGATTTTACATGAATTCCCATCTGGAGATCTTTTGTACGATGGGTGGATTCATCTCCCTCGAATACAGGATCAATCCCATCAATTTTTCAGGTTTCAGTGCAAGTTTTGGAAGGAGAATCAATAAATATCAAAAGTAAATTCCAATTAATAAATATGAAAATTTTTGTACATTAAATAATAAATAAAAAATACTTAAAATTTCATGTTCTTATTAAATATTTTTTTACAAATTTTCGTTTAAATTCTTAGGAAAGGGTTTAAACCACATTTTGTGAACTCGATCCATTGCTCAAAGTACTTGAGACCATTCAGGGTCTCCAACAAGCATTTCGAGAGAAAATTTGCCCACGACTACGACCTCAAGTTGTCTTCCCTAAAATCAGATGAATACAATGACGACCAGTCCAAGTTGTTAAGACTTAATTTCACATGTTTAATGAAACAAGAATTTGATGGATTTTGCATCCTCAAAGGAAGAAAATTCGAGAAAAAAGAGTTTTTGGAATACGCAAAAACAATCAGATTTCAAGAAAGTTATAAGTACCACCACTTCCCCAAATTTGGCTATTCCACCTCCCCTTATGACTTTAGTAGTTTACTCGAAATGATGGAATATAATCAGGAAAGTGGATTTCCAGAAGAAGAAGAAAAACAAAAGTATTTGTACAACATACGTATTGGTCTCATCCACAAATACTACAATGAATATCTTTCTATCGTAATATATTTTTTTACATTGAAAAAAATAATCTTTTTTGATGTTGGATTTCCTCATCAAAAAATTTTCAAATTGATCTTTTCTTTTATAGATCGATAAATTCGTAATCAGCAACCCTGGTACTCAAGCTACTTCATCTTTCCACCCCATCGAACTCAAAACCCAAAACGAACATCGTCTGTTGAAGCAAAACTTTCTTGGAACATATTACATTTCCCATGACTCCTCAGTAAATTGCCCAGACATCATCACGTTTTTGATCTTTTCAAAAATGAAGAAATTGCCCAAACCCATCTCTCACATGATTGCAAGCTACATTTGTTTTTACAAACTCAATGATCTTTGGTTGTCTACCAATGAACGTTTCAGGAAAGAAGAGTTAGGAGACTTGGATGAAATACAAAAATACTCCAGAAGAAGAAAGCAGAGGAGAAGAAGATTCATTAAATGAATAGGTTCAACACCAAAAATTCATTAATTTTAATAAATAAATTAAATAAAAAACCAATGTTTTGAAAATATCAAAATAAAAGTTCGATTTTAATTTACTTGAAAATAACAAATATAACTGGCAAGAAGAATATTACAGACCTACCAAAACATAAAAAGTGGGAGTATCTCAACATAAAAAAATGTCAGATTGTTTGAGAACCAATAAGTTTCTCAAATATTTGCGCGTTCGAAAGAGCGATATAGAAGATGAGGTGAAAGAGATTATTTTGGAATGTTTAAAAAACAAATTACACTCCAACATTTTTATTTTGAGAACCAATATTACCCTCGTCCATTATTACGATCCACCATAAGTTCTGCAAGTCCAAAAGATCACCAAGGTTCCTTGTTGGAGTGTATCAAATCATTTCAGGTTTGAGAGAAGAGGAAACAAAAGATCATAACAACCTTTTTGATTTCTTTCAAAATCTTCAAGAACAAAAAACTTGATCCTTCCCGAACCTTTTCTTTTCAACATCTTCATGTTCCCCACTTTTGATTGATTTCTAAAAGCCAATAATCAAGATAATCCAAAGAAAGATTGAACAATTGTGCTTTCATATAATTGATGAAATGAAATAAATCCATTTATTGGCGATTAAAAGTAATCCAAGAAAAAAATTTACATAATCAACTCAAATCAATTTGTTAATCCAATGATAATTCTTATTTTTTTTTGATAAATATTGAAGAATAAAATTAAAAAAAATTGATATTTAAGAAATAGAAATGAAAGAAGATATTGAAGAGGAAAAGCCATTGTTAGGAATTAAAGTAAGAGGACATTTATCAGCTGGATTAGGTATAAATAAATAATATAAATTAGAAAAGGGAAAAATTTTCATAATAAACCAATCATTTGTTATTTTTGAATAGTTGGTCTCCCAAATGTTGGAAAAAGCACATTATTTAATATCCTCACAAAAATGAACGTGCCAGCTGAAAACTTTCCGTTTTGTACTATTGATCCAACCACATCCAGAGTGAATGTGCCAGATAAAAGATTTGACTGGTTGTGCGAGAAGTATAAACCAAGAAGTGAAGTGCAAGCATTTCTTGAAATTACTGATATCGCAGGATTGGTCAAGGGAGCACATAATGGAGATGGTCTTGGAAATGCATTTTTGTCACATATCAAACAAGTAGATGGTATCTTTCAAATCATCAGAATATTCGAAGATCAACATGTAAATTCCAATTCTCCATTTTTAACCACATATAATTGTTATTATGATCATTGTTTATAATTTTATTTGAGAAATAATTAAGGAATGAAACTTTTTTGTGTACCGAATAATTATATGGATTTGTTCATACTTTCTTGAAATTAGATACGATATCCTTTTTATAGATCAGATTTTCTTTATTAACAAAATTTTTCTACATTTAGGTCACCCACGTAGAAGGAGATGTAGATCCAGTCAGAGATTTGGATATCATCTCTACTGAATTGAGATTGAAGGATCTCCAAATCCTTGAGTCCCAATTGCCTAAACTCGAGCAAGTCGCACAAAGAGTCGACAAATCCAAAGCAAAGGATGTCGTTGTCATGAAGGAATGCATTGAATGGTTGAAGCTTGGAAAGGATATCAGAGATGGAGACTGGAAAATTGCAGATGTAAAGTTTTTTATTTTCACCCAACAATATTTAATCTATCAAAGTATAATAAGAATATATCTTCTATATTTTAATCATCGGATTTTTTTATTTCTATTTTCAATTTTGATCCAATTCCTGATCACAAAATGATTTTTATTTATTTTCACTCCCTTACTTACCATATCATTCATTGTTAGATTCCAATCATCAACTCCTTCCAACTTTTGACGGCTAAGCCTATCATCTACCTCATCAACATGAGCAAAGAAGACTATGCCCGCCAAAAAAACAAATGGTTGGTCAAAGTCAAAAAGTGGGTTGACGACCACGGTTCTGCACCTATGGTCCCTTTCTCTGCTGCTCTCGAACAAGAGATCGTAGAACTTGGTCCAAAGGAACAACAAGAATTTCTAGACAAAATTAAACCTGGTCTCAAGGTAAACATTCATATTAAATTGAATTAAAAATAAATTATAAATTTTATTTAAATTTTATTTTCTAAATTATCATTTTTTATAGTCTGCAATCCCAAAAATCTTGACTGTTGGTTACAAGGCTTTGCAATTGATCAACTTTTTCACTTGTGGAGAAGACGAAGTAAGAGCATGGACCATTACCAGGGGTACCCGTTGTCCACAAGCTGCAGGAACCATCCATACTGATTTTGAAAAGGCTTTCATTGCTGCTGAAGTTATGAGTTACGATGATTTGAAAGAATTGGGTACTGAAGGGAATGTACGTTCTGCTGGAAAGTATCGCCGTGAAGGAAAAAACTATATTGTTAAAGATGGTGATATTTGTTTGTTTAAAGTTGGTCAAGTCAACAAGGGAAACAAGAAAAAATAATTTTAAATTAAATATTATTTTATACTTTAAATTTTTATATCTATTAAAAACAATATTTTATTTGTTTTGGATGTTTGATGATCTGCTTGATCTACTTCTCGTTTCTGTAAAGTTATCTTTGTCTTTTGTTGAGATTTCCTTCAATTTTTCGAAATCATCACAATAGAGGGGTTGTTTGCAGACTTTTTTCTCTTCCAGTTGACAATAAATGTCATCATGGAGCAAGAGATTATAGTTTACTGGTTGTTTCAACACGAAATCGATGCATCCTTGAAGAGATGGTCTTTTATCAACATCCAAACTTGTCATTGTATCCAAAAAATTCAAAGTGGGAGTGCCAATGATTAAATCTCCGAATTGATTGAGAACATGCTTCATCAAAACTCCAACCGAATATACATCACTCAAAAAGGATTCTTTATCTGTGTTTTGTTCAGGTGGGCTGAATTCATTCTTAACCATAAAAAACTTTTTGCTTATCCCACTCAATTGATAAGAAAAGAGAAAGTCAATAAAGAAGAAATGAAGGCCACAGTTCTTCTCGTAAAAAAAGATGTTGTCAGGCTGGATGTTCCTCATGATGATGTTGGCATCGTGGAGAAATTTCAGTTCGTTGAGAATCACAACGAACATTCTGAGGAAATGTGTCTCTTCTTCAAAAGAACAAACTTGAAGGGATTCTTTTTTAAAAAAAGAAAGTTTGTTTCCTAAAAAAAAAAATTTGAAAATAAAAAATTATATTTTTAAAAAAATTAAAAAAAATACCTTCGAAATGTTCAAAGAGGAAAAACTTATTTTTGATTTGATATACAGAGTGATCGAAATAGCCAACAAAACGAGGTTGTATAATGCCACTCACTTTGCTGGTGATGATGTTTCTCACCTCGATGCTTCGGTTCCACAGCTGGTCAAAGTTTTCCGATTCGATATACTTTTCTTTCATGTCAACCAATATTTTTGTGTTTATATGTTCCTTTCAAAAAAGATTTTAAAATAAAAATACAAAATACAAAATGAAAAAAATATAAAATTATAAAATAAATAAATTATAATAAATTAAAAATTAAAAATGAAATGAATAGTGAAAATTAAAAAAAAAATGTTAAATTAAATAAAAAAACCATCGTGTATGTAATGTCGTAAGGAAAGTTTCTTAAAGTCTTTTTGACCACAAACTTGTTTTTGAGGTGGGGTTCTTTGAGTACGGAATTGCAGTCATCACACTCATTTGGAGGGGATGAAAAGTCCGACAAAAGGCCGCAAAAAACACAAATTTGCTTCATTAAATTCTATTTTAAAAAAATAAATATAAAATGAATAAAAAAGTAAAGATTGAAATTTTAAAATAAAATGAATAAAAAAGTAAAGATTGAAATTTTAAAATAAATGTGAATAAAATTTAAAAATAATAAATAAAAATCTTTAAAAAAAAAATTTTAATTAAAATATAGTTTTAAATAAAATTAATTTTTGTCGAAATAAATTCAAAATAAAAAAATTAAAAAAAAAATATAAAATGAAAAAAAAAAAAGCCTCTTTTGGAGTGAAGTATTTGATTTTAGTGATTTTGTATTTGATCAAACTCATCAAGAAAGACGCATTCCTCTTCAAAAACTTGTGAAAAAACTGTTGAAGGGAGAAGTGGAGGATGTAGAAATAAGACTGGCACAGGGGGGTGTCGGTTTTGATAGAAATTTCGATGACTTTTTGGATGGGAGTAGTCGAGAACTTTTCTTTATTGCTAAAGTCTGAAACTTGCACGGATACGAGTGATTTTAAATCGTTTTGTGCAAAGTGTAACACTACTCCATTTTTCCTTTGGATGACAGTCATTAAGAAATTTTTTTTTTTTTTTGAAAGTTTAAAATAGAAAGAGATTAATTGAAAAAAATTAGAAAAATTGATAATTATTTAAAATTATTCTAAACTGTTTCTCAATTCAAAATTTTGAGTGAGAAGATTGGATCAATTCAATATAAAATTTTTAGAATAATGATAAAACATTTTTAGAATAATTAAACAAATAAGAATGATAGAATATTTTTAATTGAATTTTTTTTTTTTTTTTTTAATATTAAAATAAATTAAATTAAATTACCAGTAGAATTCGTCCAAAATTTCTCTGCTGATTTCGTTTCCTATGAACAGCTTTCTGATCATAGGAAACAAGAGAGTCCACAGAGGGGAGTTGCAGAAGGGAAGATAGTAAGACACTTGCCATTCGTTCTTGAAATCTTTTTGTTCCAACGGGGTTCCCTCTTTTGAGATAATCTCTGGTTTTTTTACTGGGAATAGAGATGGGCACAAATAAAATTTCCTTTTGAAAAATAGAATGAAAAAGAAGTAAAATTAAAACGAAAAAAATAAAAATAAAAATAAAAATAACAATAATGAAATGAATAAAATAAAATAAATAATTAAAAAAATAATAGTTAAGAAAATAATAAAATGAAAAAGAAAAAAGATCAACTGAAAAAAAATAAAAATATTAAATAAAATTAATGAATAAATAAAAAATAATAAAAAAATTTCCTATAGAAAAATTTAATCAAAAAAGAAAAAATTAAACTGAAAAAAAAAATAATAATAAATGAAATAAATGAATAAATAAAAAATAATAAAAAAATACTCTTTGTTTTATACTATTTTTTGAAAAAAAGACAGATAAAACTTTTACTTTCTTTTGTTTTGCGAGTCAAACTTGTAAAAGGGAACCAACATCTCAACATTGCGGAAAAAAGCAATGATACAGTCATTATTATCAAGGCCGCTCTTCTCAGTCATGTCGACATTGATCGAGGCAAAAACGCGCCTAATGATCTCGTTGTACTGGTCCTCCGAAAAAGAAACGATGCTCTGTGATAAAGATTGAAACTTGTGATCCCTTACAGAAAAGAGATCAAAGCTGTCATTGTTGTTAATGAGATTTTCTATTTGAAAAAGTTTCTCTGAGAGTTCGTGGTATCCCACTTTGTCGAGAAGAGTTTTGGAGCGTTCTTCTTCGAGCTCCCAGATGGCGGAGAGTTTGAGGTTTTTGTTGGAGCTGCCCTTGAGCCAGTCGATGATGAATGAGATGTGTTGCTTCACGTTGAGTTTGAGTGAATCCGAATAAAACAAACATTCCAAAACCTAAAAATAATTGAAAAATAAAATTATAATAATAATCAAATAAAAATCAAAAAAATATCAAAAAAAAAAAAACAAAAAAATTAAAAAATTATAAAAAACTAAAAATTTTTTTTTACTCTACTCAAATTCCTTTTTCCTTGCTCCATAACCACTTTGAAAGCATTCTTGAGCCAAACTTGGTTAGATATGATGGTTTCCTCATCGACAAACGAAATGCAACCAATGTCCTGAAGATCAGTCAAATAACTCTGCAAGTTGTAAGAAAGAAACAACTTTTGAGGATCAGATTTTTCGTTGAAGAAATCTTTTTTGAGGGAATTCAACTCGTACAGAAATGTCGTTGTTTCAGTCAGATTGTCCAACTTAATGTTCGAAGGAGTTTTCTCGTTGTTTAACGAAGTGGGGTTTCCAGAAGTCGAAAACCCTTGCCCGCTCTTTTCCTTCAACAAATTTATAAGTGAAAATCGTTTTTTCATAGTAAATTTTTGAGGATCTGATTTAACATTTTTCAACATTGTTTGTTTGACGTATTTGTACAGAATTTTGTGCTCGATAGTTAATGGGACATTGTAAGATACGTTGTCAAACTCTAGGATGTATTTATAGAAGTTCTCTGTTTCGGACTTTATCTCTTTGTTCCCGAGGGGATAGAAGTAAAGGGGTGTTTCGGAGAATTCTCTAAAAAGTTTGAAGTTGAGAGAGATCCTCTTTTCTTCTAGGAGATTCAAAATGTCTTTTTTTTTCAAATTTTTTTTTAAAAAAATATGTTTACTCAAAATAATGAGAAAAAAAAAAAAAAAAAATGTAAACAGTTTACAATTTTTCAAAATAATAATAAATAAACATAAAAAAATTACATCTGTTAATATCCAATAATATATCAATCAGTTTCCTTTTTTCCTTTCTGAGAGCCATGTTCTTGACGAGAACATCCAACCTAGAAGGAACCAAAACCACAGTGGTAGTTTTGGCAACGTGAGCCTGCAAAAAGTAGAACCAATAGACGAGTTGGTCTCCAAAAGAACTGTCCAACTCCTTAGAACAATCGAAAAGCAAGAAAAAAACGGACTTATCACTAACAAAAAAGGAATGAAACAAATGAAAATCCACATTTCCCGAGAATTCGCTGATAAGAAAGGTTGATCCGGACGATTCGTCGATTAATTGATATGTTTCGATTGCTTGTATTGATTTTTCTGTTTCAGGGAGTGTTACGTCGCCCTTGCTGAGTCTAGACTCTCTCTTCTTTGGATTTGGATTTTTACTCGCAGCTATGATTCTCAATTTGAGGACTGATTTACCTTTAATTTAAAAAAAAAGAAAATTTTATTAAAAGAAAATTTTTAAAAAATAAATTAAAATTTAAATTAAACAATTAGTTTTTTTTTTTTTACCTACATCTGGGTCTCCCAAAAGAATAATTCTGGTATTCACGAATGTCCTCTTCTTCTTCACCAATTCAGAATTGTTTTGATATTTCACAAAAAACTCTTTCCCATTTTCAGAAATGACAGCTTTCCCAAAACGAGCGGAGTTTTTAATAGTTCCTCTGAAGGTTTCGTTTCTCATCAGACATTTCATGAACACTTGTCCGTCTTCGAGAACGCCTTTGATCAGTTTTCCATGTACCTCCCACTTATCGCCTTTCTCGTCAACCCATAAAAACTTTCCTGAGCCGGTATACTCTTTCCCCCTCAACCATTCGCCTATTTATCAAATAAAAAAATAAAAAAATGAAGAAAAAAAAATAGAAAAAAATGAACATAATAAAAAAAAAAATAAAAATAAATAAAAATAAAAATTTCTTTAAATAAAAATATAAATAATAAATAAAAATAAAATAAATATAAAAAATTAAATAAAATAAAAATCGAATCATCGGATTAAGAAATGTTTAAAATTACCATCAAAAATTAATTTGTTTCTTTCATCAAACATTCTCCCTTTCCCATTACCGATCTGACTGTTGAAAAGAAAACCTTTATAGGCGATTTTGTCTTCGCTCTTGGCTTTCCAATTTGAGACGAAAGAGCCAACGTCCCTGCTGTTTTGCAACAATTTTATTGTATTGGAAGAAATATTCATTTTGATAGGGGATTTTTGTTCGTTATAATTTCCAGTTCCCAACTGCCCTAAAAAATTAAAAATATTTTTTTAAAAAAAGGTTTTAAAAATTAAACCTTTTTTCTTGATTCAGGTTTTTTTATGTTAGATTTAAATTCAAAAATTAAAAAAAGAAATATTGAACCCAATCCATTATATCCACACAAAAAAAGACTGTCTTCTCCGTTAATTCCTTATTATTTTATTAAAAAAAACTGTGAAATGAAACAAAATGCTTACTTTGTACAAATATTGAGTGATCATAACCACAGGAGATTGCAATGATATCTTTCATGAACAATTCTGCTTTTGGAACGAATTTGTTCGGTATTCCAAGTTGAGAAAAATCGTTTTTCCCTTATAAATAAACTTTTAATGAAATTTTTATAATAATTAATTTTATAGTTATACCTGAAACATACAAATCACCATTCACTAAATTAAATTCAAAATCCAGTTTAATTTAAATTTTTTTTTTGTAATTTTTAATTTTCAATTTTATTTGTTTTTAATTCTTACCCATTAGGAATAATGTATGCCCATTTCCCGAGCAAATATTTTTGACTTCTTGTTTTTCGAATATGTTAGTGGGTTGTTTCACATCACCTCCTGTTGTATCAAATCCTAATTGGCCATGTTTGTTGTTCCCAAAACATACAACATGATTTTCTTTATTCAAGTTTTAAAAAAATAATAAAAAAAAAGAATTAAAAAAAAATACTCTTTAGTAAAAAGGTGCTATTAGAACCACAAAATACTTCCAACACTTCTTTATCGTTTTTATACAATCGAGGTGTAGTTATGTTATTATCTCCGGTGATACCCAACTGCCCAAATTTATTGTTGCCAAACACCATAATATCAGAATTTTCTTAATATATTAAGAAAAAAATGTTTATAATAAAATTTTTTAAAAAATACTTTTGTTAAATTATTTAAATATTTTGTTATTTACCCAATAATAGAACAGAATGAAACGATCCACATGCCATAGAAATTACCACCTTTTTACAAATTATTTGTGGTATGTTTTGGTTTTTGAGGTTCCCTATCCCAAGTTCCCCTTGCATTAATTTTTTTGATTTGAAAAATATGAATTTTTTGAGGTTTAAAATCTATTTACCACATTGATTTGATCCAAATCCACAAATTGATCCATCATCTATAAATATAAAATAAAACTTTTTAAGATTTTTTATATTCATATTTTACTCTTATATATCAGTGCAAAATTGAATCCACATTTTATTTGTGACACTGAATTCATGACTAATGTTGGCACAAGCAATTCTTGGTTGTTGCCATTACCCAATTCTCCCTCTAAAATTATGGAGTTTGAATATTGATTAATCTTTTGAATATTATTCGTAAAGATTACCTAATGAATGCCCAAATGAATATAAATCTCCATTTTCTTGAATATGTTGAATAATTTCAAGAATATAAAATTTTATATATTTCACCTTTCAAGATATAGCTCATATTCCTTCCACATTCTATTGATTTGATGTTAGGATCATACATTAATCTCTCGAAGATCTTCCTGTTTCTCTTATCATTCAATCCCAATTGACCAAACTTTCAAAGATATGAAAAATAAATATTAAAATTTTTTGATTCAAACTTACACCATTATATCCACAAATAAGCAATTCACCATTTTCTAATCATCATAATATATATCAATGATTTTGAAAATCAACAAAGAATTTTTTACCATACTGTTCATAAAAAAAAAGATGACATATATGTTTGAGACAGTTTAATTTATTTACGTAGATGAAGGTATTTTCAGCAAAGCTCATTCAAATGAATAAAATTCAACAAAGGGATTTTTATATATTATTTTTGATCAAATTTTAATTATTCATTTCATGTATCACTCAATGATAATATTACTAGTAATATTGTTGAAGTTTCCTTTTTCAATCTTCAATTGTGATCTCCCGTATTAAATTTTCCATTTTCAAACAAAAAAAAAAAAAAAATATGATTGGGAATAATTCACCTAAATGAAGGCAATTTTTGATACCGACCTTCCTGATTCTCTATTTGTTTAACAATTTAATTAAATAAAATGTCAACTACACAACCAAATATCGAAAATGTTGGTGCAAATATTCCCATAAAAAGAATTTTTAGAAAAGAATTGCCAAAAAGGAAAGATACACAAGAAGAATTTATGATCCCACAGAAGAAAAATGAAAACGAGAATCAAAAAGTGAAGATCAAGAAGATATTGATAGCATTAAAGAAGTCATCTGTGAATAATGAAGAAGAAATGAATATACCAAGAGTGAAAAAGGTGATGATGCATAAGACATTGATTTTGAAGACATATAATTCTCAGCCCAATCTATTGTCGTGCAGAATGCCCGAGAAATCGATCAAATTGGTAAAGGCTCAAATAAAAAAGACTCCACTGAAAAAAGTTGGACAAATAACATCAATGAATGAGATTCCAACCAATATGATGTAAAAAAATTTCATCAATTATTTTTAGCTGAAATATAATATTTATAAAAAAAATAGCGATGATGTGAATAGGATCTACTATAAGAGTGTTATGTTGAAACCCAAGAAAGATATCTCTCCTAGATCAGAAGCCACACTACAGAATCTAACTAGCTTTTTGAGCAAATCATTCCAGACCTATTCTGAAGAGGTTGTATCTGTGGCTATCAGCAACTTCATTCCATATTTTGGAGGCTTTAGGCCTGTGTTATTGTATGAAATCACTGTTATGACGAAGATAAAAAAATATGTGATTGAGAAAACATACCAACAGTTCCTAAAACTTGATCATGATGTAAAAAAAATTCTTTATATCTTATAATTTGGTCAATAATCGGAATCTTTAATTGATAAATGAGTAGTATAATAATTACTTATCTTTTTTCTACTCATTTCATTGTATATGTTAATTAATATTTATCCAATTATCGATCATTTTCGAATTATAAACGTTTATATTTGTGAAAAAAGTTGAGAAAGATGTTTGGACCACGAATACCCAAAGTCCCTGAAAATGGAGAAGAGTTTATGACCTTCGAAAACGGGAACCACCAGGGAGTGCTGGAGATCTGCGAGAAACTGCAGAACTACCTCAGGACTATCCTTCTCATCCCCAACCTCCCAGACAACGAAGTAATCAAGTACTTTTTCGAGGTTACAAAAATTTTTTTCAATTTTGAAATAAAAAATATCCAAATTTTTTAACTAATTTAGCTTATAAATTTTTTTTTAGGTGCACAACACCTCACCCAGATCGAATAAGACTATCTCGAGGTGCAAGTCTATGAACATCCTCACCTTCGAAAAGGTAGTCAAGGAGAATATGTACAAGGATTGCAAGAAGTGGTTCACTGGCGTGTACGTCTCCTTGATGCAGAAGGGAACCATCTGCAAAAGAGTTTTGAAGACGGAGGTTTCCAATTATTGCATCCGAATATCTTCAGACGAGAAGTTTTTAGAGTTTGATCGCGTTTCTTCTTTTAGTGAGTCTAAAAACACCAAACTCAATAATTCCGTTTCTCTTTCTGATGTTTTGGATGTGCGTAATGAGTTATATCTCAAACCTACTGTTCCCAATCGTTCTATCGTCAAAACCAAGAATCGCAAGCATTATAGCTTTCCCACTGAGGATCTTTCCATCTTGAAGTTCATCATTGCTGGATCTCCACAGAAGAGGTTTGTTCATCAATAAAATGAAATTTAAAAAATAAAAAACTTTTAAAAAGATGTTTGGAATTCTCCATGGAGAACAAAAAGTCTTTGAGGATGTGGTATGTTGGGATGTCCCTCTTGATCCACAATAAAAACCCATCGATGATGTTGGACCATGACATCCTCTCCCAAATTCAGTCCCTCTCCCAATTGGAGTCAAACCTCTCCCTCATCTCCATCGATCTCTCTGTCATTGAGCGCAATTATATCAATCCTCCCAAGATGCCATCTCCTCCCATTTGAGGAGTTTTTAAATATAATCCACTTTCTTATTGTTAATTTGTCAATATTTTAACTGAATTAAAATAATTGTTTATACAAACCCACACATTTAATGTTCATAAATTTCTTATACATACAATGAATTTACAATAGTTGATATCAACTTCTGTAACAAAAAATTAAAAAAAAAAATGCCAAATTATTTTTTTGAGGCTTTTAATTTCTTACTAATTTGCCAATATTCAAAAGCATTAACTTGACATTATGTTGCCAAATAAAAAAAATTTACATGAAACAAGAAGGAGAATTTTATGATTGCAAGGATATCTGGATATCTATCTGCAAATATCTTCCTGAAAGGGATATTTGTCATCTATCTAAAGTGAATAAGAGATTAAATACCATCATCAACAAGAGCAGTTTAATATGGGGACATATAAATCGAGATGATACAATAAAAAACACATATTCCAGAAACATGATCGATAATAAGGACAGATATAGGATCATGGAGGATTATTGGCACGGGGAAAAGGATTGTGAGGAGAAGAGAGAATATCTCACCAAGAGATTTAATAAGGAAAACATTCAACTTGTATCATCTAGTGAAATGAAGTATATCCGAAGATTGGGGATGATGGAGAAGGTTATATTGAAAATTAATTTTTTATAAGAAAAATAACCGAGAAATAAAATAATTGCACAACATCCAAAATTTGTTAGTTATAAATTATCCACTAACAACATGACATGTATTTAATTAATATAAAAATTTTTACAAAATAAAAAATCAAATAAATAATTTAAAACAATTAATTCATAAATGCTTCTTAGGTAATTTCGTGGATGCTGGTCTTCTCTCCAACAATGTTGCTGTCCTTTGTCACGATGTTGGAATTCAAATTTCTTGGAGATCTGAAGATCAATCATCTCTTCTGCTTCCTCCCTTCTCTACTATATTTCTTTTTTCTCCTCAATGTATCAATGGTTTATCTCATTTCAGATGGAATGAAAGAAAACAGTAAAAATTTTTCATTTTTAATGTGATTAATAATTTATCATAAATTTTTATTATTTTTCTCGGAAGTGGATGCCTATACTTTGAAATTAGGAAAAAATTTCTCTTTCACCACTGTATTTCTCGCATTTATCTTCATGAGCGCCTTCCTCTACAAGTTGGATGTCGATCCGAGCTACAACGCCAACTACCTTTTTTTCTTCTTCGATTTTTTTCTTCTCTCCTTCTCTTTGTCCACTTATTATGGTATAATTTTTTTATTTTTACATTTTTTTTTTATTTTTACATTTTTTTTATTTTTATTATTTAAAGTTTTAAAAGTTATTTCTGTTTTTTATTTGATTTTTTTTATATTTTATTTTTTAAATTTAAATTACTTTTTTTAAATATTTTTTTTTAAAAAAGCACCATCAATCTCCACCCCAAAAAAATCTTTCATACACACCCTCATTCTCTCAACCCTCTCCTTCTCTTTCATGCTACAACTCTCCATCAACGACCTTCTTCTTCCCCAATCCATCAAATGGCACCTCACCTTTTCCCCCTTTTATTTTGTCGACTTTATTATTTTTTTGTTAAGTTTGTTTGTCTGCGTTTTTCTTATTGTGTGGAACAAATTTGATTTTTTGTTTAATTTTTTCTTCTTTTTGTTTTGCATCAACTTTATTTTCGCAACTTATTCTTTGCCCAATTACTTGGCGCAACCTCAGTTGGGTGATGAGCTTCTTTTCTGGTTTTTCTCTTCTTGTCAGACTTCTCTCCTGTCTCTTCAATCTATGGTCCTCTATACCAGGACTTGTGTATAATCAAAAAAAAACTTAATTGTGAATAAATTAATTTTTTTTTTTTTAACAATAATCGTTTTCAAAGTGGAAGCATCCTCAATTAATTTGTTGAAGAAAGATATCTATAGTAAAAACAAGGGTTACGAGATATGATAAAGTTTCCGTTTTTAATGTTTCAACAAAAGATTGATTCACCAAATTGGAGTCAAATGATTTCTTTTTGATCAGATAAAAGATTAATCAAAAATTTTTTTGAATTAATTAATTTATTAAATAAAAAAAAAATGGATGAAATATTCTTAAAGATAAATGGTATATTTCAAATAATCTCAGAGGATTTACCTGGAGAACGAATTGTTCAAATGAGAGTAATAAATTATCATTCACTAACATGTGTTTATAATTTATAAAATGTAGTATCCTGTGAACATAATGAAGGGATTGATGGCACCCATTTGTTTATTGCTGATTTATTATTTTGATAATTACAACATCACATCCCTCTCTTATTTGATATTGCATGGAACATACGGTAAAATTTTAAATATCACAATGAAAATTTGTCAGTAAAAATAATCGATAAAGGATCAATATTAATCAACATATACAAATGATAATATGATTATTTGGATCTCATTGATCAATTATGTTGAGATATAAAAATTGATCCAAATTTATGGCGCATATTAAATTCTCATAAAAAATTTTTAATATTTCTTTAAGAAGGAAATGGAAAAATCCTTCGTACAACATATTGGTAACTTGTGAAAAAGAAATTTTTTAGATCCATCATTTAGAGATGTTCAAAATTTTACAACAGTTAAAAATTTGTTTAGTATAAATTAATATCCGCTAATAAAGTTGTAAATTTTGGAAATGTCTAATCCTCATTTTCCCTTAATAAACTATTTTTATTGAGAAGTTACACAAAATAAATCCATTTTCTGATATGCCTCTCTAAAATAAGTTTAATATCTGAAAAACAAAATTTAAATTATAAAAATTAGTACACTGAAAATGTTAAATTTATTTTAAAAGGAATCTTGTGGATATTAAAAGACGTGATCAATGGAGACAAAAACTGGGAAAAAAAAGTGAGTGCACCTTCAGTAGTGGTTATCATCCTCTTTTTGTTGGCTTACTGTTCTATGGCTTGGGTCACCATAAAAAACAGGGAAGAATGCAATTTTTTTGTCATTATTTCTGCATTTTACATTTATATCATAGGAGGTACAAAAAAAAACAATTTTTTAAAAAATTTTTAAATTAAAAATTATTTTTTTATATTAGTTTTTTTCACTTTTTCTTCTGATTTCCAAAAAAACTCTGTGTTGAAAGTAAAGAGTGGTTTGATCACCGATGGATTGTTCAAATATTCGAGAAATCCCAATTATTTTGGTTAATTTTTTATTTTATTTTATTTTATTTATTTTTAATATTTATTGTTTAGGAGAAGTAATGATTTACTTTTCGTTTGTTTTGTTGTCAAGAAGCTTTCTTTGTTTTATTTACGTCTTGTTTGTTTGGCTCTTTTATTTTTATCCCAGAATGATTGTGAAAGATAGAAGCATTTCGAGACACAAGGGATGGGAAGAGTACAAAAGAACTTCAAACATTTTTTTTCCAAAAATATTTTGAAAATTATTAAATTCAAAAAAAAAAAAAATTTAAAAATATATTCTTTATTTAAAATATTTGTTTTGAGTTAATTTGAAATCAAGTTGTTCTTTTTTTTGTTTGAAAAAAATCTTCAAAAAATGAAAATTTGAAAAATAAAAAAAAATCACTGTAAAATGGAATAAATTATATTTATTTCTTTAATTGAAGAAATACAGATGGATATAGATTATAATAAATGAAAGTAATTGAAAGAATATTNCACAAAATTGATCGATTTGGATCTCCCTATATCTTTTTCAATTGAACACAATCTCATCACATAAAAGATGAAAAAAAAAAGATTTCAAAGTTTTTTTCCCTCAAGATGATCAATAAGGAAAGAGATGTTTTGAATTTAAAGTCAAACTTTGTACGAAATAAATATAATATGAATCAATCTGGAAATATTTTTGAGATCATTAGAAAAGAATTTAAAAACTAATCCCTCTCGTATTTTAATCCCTCCATTTAAAAAATATATTTAATTAATAAAAATAAAAAACAAAAATATAAAAAATCAATGAATATACAAATCAACATTTTCAAAATCTTCACTTGCCTATTTTTGTTTGGATTTTGTGATGGATCATGGTTGAGGAATGCAAATCAAACTAATGTTCTTTTTCTTAAAACAATAAGACACATCAAATCACCAAAAGTAGATAATTTCACAACTATCCTATTACCAATCTCAACTGATACAAATAAACTGGATACATGCATACCATATCTTCCTCCACCTGCAATACCAGGCTCCGTTATTTTCGGGATAGCATACGGTAAAAAAAAAAAATTCAGTGAAATTAAATATAATTAATAATCATAACAAAAAATTATTTGCATTTTCATACGGCCAAATAATTCTCATTAGAATGCGAATTAGATAAAAAATAATTTTGATTGTAAATTTAAAAATAATTAAATATTCATTGAGCAATTTATTTCTCCGCGTTTTAATAAATGTTCATGGGTTTCCATTAACAAAATAATAAAAAAAAAATTATTTGGCCTAATGTTGATGAGATTCCAATATATACCTAATGAAAATAACAATTGTTATATTTGAGGTTATATCTCCAATATATCGATTTTTTTATCGTGTGAAAAACAATGATTGAGATTTTAAAAATAATTATTTTATAAAAAGGAGGTTGTAATATTCAAACACATGTGCTATTGGCTCAAAATATGAATGCATCTGCTATTATTTTAGTCACAGCTTCTGTAGATGTTGAGGCTTTGATATACCAAGGAGGTACAAAAACTTTCACCATTTAAATCTTCATTTCTTATCATTTTATTCTGGTGTTATTCATTATTTTGTTGAATTAGATTTCTCGAAAGTAAAAATTCCCGTTTATTTTATTGATGCTGCAACTGCAAAAGAAATGTCAAGAATATTTATCATCAATTATCTCAGTAATCTTCCAACCTACATCTTTGTTGAAGGTATATTCTTTTCTCTTTTCAAATTTTTTTTTTTTTATAATTTTTAACTGAAAAAAAATAAAAGAAAATGAGAATACTTTTCAAAAAAGAACAAATAATGGAGGATGGATCTTTTTTCAAGTTTTAATGATGTTGACTCTTACTATATCGTAATTTAAAATTTCTAAATTATTTTCTTTTATTTTCTTTTGGATAGTTTTTTGATTGCAATGAGAGGATTATTCCTTGCCATAAAAAATTCTGGAGTAACTCTCAACATCCAAAAGATTTGTTTGTTGAATAATTTTATCTCAATCATTTTTCTCTTTTTATCACTGGTAATTTCTTTATGAACAAAATTTTCTTTTAAAAAAATTAAAGAACAATTATTCAAAATTTTAGTTGGATCCATGGGGTTCACATTCTTACATGAGATATGAATTCATTTTTACCACAACAAGTAAAAACATTTTCTTTTTTTTAACAAAAAGAATTTTTAACTAAACCCAAATTATCAATTTTTATTTGAAACAAGTTTTGAGTGTTCCTTCAATTATCATGTCACTTTCATTGATGTCTTTCTTTTTGAATGAAGTTTTGATACAAAGAAAGATGATGGTAAAATAAAAAAAAAAGAATTAAAATTTCTTTAACAAGATATTTAACGTTAACAATCATTTTAACCTTAATAAAAACAAATAGGAACCAAAATTAGATTATTTTAAATTTCCTTTTTTATTGGTCTCCTTTGTTCAATGGGCTGTCTATATTGCTTTTATTGTTACAATTGATCTCAAAAAATCAGTATATAATTTTTCTATCTTTTAAATATTAAAAAAAATACTAATTATGTTCTTTAGAATCTTAATATTGTAAAGGCCAACACCATAATTACACTCATATTTTTATTATCGATACTTTTATACTTTACGATTGTGGGGGTGTTGATGATAAAGAGACTGTTGAAATTCAAAAACCAAATGTTCAAAAAAGTACTCCCATTGGTCATCTTTCTATCATTTGGAATTTTGCTGTTTATCATTGCAGATTGCTTATTGGTGGCCATCTTTTATTCTGAAAGATTCAATTCGAATCTCTTTTTAGGTAAGAAAAGAATTGTTTTTTTAAAAAGTGTTTTAAGTTTAATTTTTTTTCATCAGGATGCTGGATTATTTATTGGATCTCTGCAAACATGATAATTTTTGCACAAGTTTTGATATTTAGAAAACCAAAACAATCCTCTTCCAATACTGATCGACAACTTGAAACTATTGAAAAATCTGGAAAGAATTCTGGAAAAAATGCTTCTGGACAAAACTCTGGGAATAGTTTTAAATAAAATTTTCAATTTTTTTCTTTCAATAAAAGTTGTTTTGTATCATTAAATTTTTTCTTTTTCTTTCTTTTTTATTTTATTTAAAAAAAATGACCGGGAAATCATGTTTTTATATTCTCAAAAATTTACCCTATTTTAAATATTTTATTTTTCTTTCCGATCATAATAAATTATATTTCCTTATTTTTTCGGAAAATTAAAACAGATTGTTCACAAATAAATTTGATGAACTTTAACAATATTAGTAACTAAACAAAAAATTCTTCCAATGGACTGATGATTTATCTTTGGTTTTCTGAAATAATTATTGAGAAAATCAATTTAATAAAAAGAATCTGAAGAAATAAGGATTAAATATTTTCAAGATCACAATAATTCGTTTTTTTTTTTTTTTTAGAATTTAAAAACTAATCCCTCCAGTATATTTAATTCCACATAATTAAAAATATATAAAAAATAATTTAATAATAAAAAAAAAAAAAATTAAAATCAAAACAATGACTATACAATTAAGCTTTCTTTCTTTCATCCTTTTCTTATTTTTGTTTGGATTATGTGACGGATCATGGTTGAGGGATGCAAATAAAACAAATGTTCTGGAAATGAGAACACTAAGATATATCAAATCACCAAAAGTGGGCAATTTCACATCTATCCTCTTCCCTATCTCAACCGATACAAAAAAATGGAATACATGCAAACCATATAAGCCTCCAACTGTGATACGAGGTTCTGTAATTTTCGGGATAAAAGGTAAAAAAAATAATTTCGGTTAAATGAGATAAAGTGGTCAATAAAATTATTATTATTTTGAAGTGAGATTTTAAAATTATTTTTTGAAAAGGTCGTGGTTGTGATATTCCAACACAAGTTCTATTGGCTCAAAATATGAATGCATCTGCTTTTATTTTACTCACAGGATCTGTAGATATTGAGGCTTTAATGAACCAAGGAGGTACAAAAACTTTCACCATTTAAATCTTATCTTGGTGTTAATCTTTATTTTGTTGAATTAGATTTCTCTAGAGTGAAAATTCCTGTTTATTTTATTGATGTTGTAACAGCAAAAGAAATGTTCAAAGTATTTATCCAAAATACTATCAGTAAGCTTCCAACCTATATCTATGTTGAAGGTATATTCTTTCCCTTCTTTTCAATTTTTTTTAATATTTTTTAACTGAAAAAAAAATAAAAAGAAAATGAGAATACTTTTCAAAAAAGAACAAATAATGGAGGATGGATCTTTTTTCAAGTTGTAATGATGTTGACTTTGACTATATCGTAAATATTAAAAAAAATTTTTCAATTCAAATAATAAATTATTTTCTTTTGGATAGTTTTTTGATTGCAATTAGAGGATTATTCCTTGCCATAAAAAATTCTGGAGTAACTTTCAACATCCAAAATGTTTGTTTGTTGAATAATATTCTTTCCATCATTCTTCTCTTTCTATCACTGGTAACTTTTTTTATAAAATATTCTTTCAAAAAAATTAAAGAACAAAAATTCAAAATATTAGTTGGATCCATGGGGTTCTCATTCTTTCATGAGATATGGGTTTATTTTTACCACAACAAGTAAAAACATTTTTTAGTTTTTTAACAAAAAGAATTTTTTAACCAAAATAATAAATTTTTATTTGAAACAAGTTTTGAGTGTTCCTTCAATTATAATGTCACTTTCATTGATGTCGTTCTTTTTAAACGAAGTTTTGATACAAAGAAAGATGATGGTAAATAAAAAAAAAAAGAATTAAAATTTTTTCAACAAGTTTTTTAACGTAAACAATCTTCTCAACCTTCCTTAATAAATAGGAACCAAAATTAGATTATTTTAAATTTCCTTTTTTATTGGTCTCCTTTGTTCAATGGGCTGTCTATATTGCTTTTATTGTTACAATTGATCTCAAAAAATCAGTATATAATTTTTCTATCTTTTAAATATTAAAAAAAATACTAATTATGTTCTTTAGAATCTTAATATTGTAAAGGCCAACACCATAATTACACTCATATTTTTATTATCGATACTTTTATACTTTACGATTGTGGGGGTGTTGATGATAAAGAGATTGTTGAAATTCAAAAACCAAATGTTCAAAAAAGTACTTCCATTGGTCATCTTTCTATCATTTGGAATTTTGCTGTTTATCGTTGCAGATTGCATATTGGTGTCCATCTTTTATTCTGTAAGATTCAATTCGAATCTCTTTTTGGGTAAGAAAAGTTTTGTTTTTTTTTAAAAAAAAAGTGTTTTAAGTTCAATTTCTTTTTCATCAGGATGCTGGATTATTTATTGGATCTCTGCAAACATGATAATTTTTGCACAAGTTTTGATATTTAGAAAACCAAAACAATCCTCTTCCAACACTGATCGACAACTTGAGACAATTGAAAAGTCTGGAAAAAGTTCTGGGAAAAATGCTTCTGGTCAGAATTCTGGGAATAGTTTTAAATAAATTTTTCATCTTTTTTTTTTCTTTCATTAAAAGTTGTTTTGTATCATAAAATTTCTTTTTCTGAAGAAAAAATTCCTCGTTAATAAAATAGCACATTGAATGAGGAAGATTTAAAAAAGAAAATTAACTTGAAGATGATATGTTACTCAAAATAGATTTTATTTTATATTTTTTTTTTTTAATTACCCCAACTATCCAAAAAAAATAACATAAAAATTAAAAATTAAAAAAATTAGAGTTTAAAAAATCTCTAAAATATCTATTTAATCATTGTAAATTGAATGAAGAAACATTTCAAAATCTCTATTATCTTTACAATCTTCTTATTGTTTGGATTTTGTGATGGATGCAAATCAAACAAATGTTCTTTTTATGAGAACAATTAGACATGTAAAATCAAAAAAAACTTGATAATTTCACTTCAATCCTATTACCAATCTCAACTGATACAAATAAATTGGATACATGCAAACCATATCTTCCTCCAGCTGTAATTCCGGGCTCTGTAATTTTTGCAATAGCATATGGTAAAAAAAAAAAATTTACTTTAAAAAACATATACTTTATTCGTTTTCAATATGATTTATTTTTTAATTATTGAAAAGGTGGTTGTAATTATAAAACACATAGTCTATTGGCTCAAAATATGAATGCATCAGCAATTATAATAATATCAGCATCAGCAGATATTGATGCAATACTTGATAGTGATTTGTCAGAAGTTGAAATACCAGTTTATTTTACTGATGCAGCGACTGCGAAAGAAATGTCCAAAGTATTTATCCAAAATTATCTCAAACAACTCCCAACTTTTATCTTTGTCGAAGGTATCATTGTTTTTTTGACTCTTTATTAATTTTTCTTTAAAACATTTTTTAAAGAAAACCAAAATGTTTTTTATGAAAAAACGAGAAATGGAGGATGGATTTTTTTTCAAGTAATAATGATGTTGATTTTCACAATTTCGTAAATTTTTTTTTTCCACTTTAAATTTTTATTAAAATTAAAATAAAAAATAAATTGATTAGTTTTTTGATTGCATTGAGAGGGTTATACCTTGCAATAAAACATTCAGGGAAAAAAATAAATATACAAATGATCTGTTTGTTGAATAATTTGCTCTCCATAGTTCTTCTCTTTTTATCTCTGGTAATTTCCTTTTTATATTTTGATTTTTTAATTCAATTTAAAAATTATTACCTTTTAATCAGTTAGATCCTTGGGGTTCACATTCTTATTTAAAGTATGAATTTGTTTTTTCGACTACTCGTAAAACATTTCCAATTTTATTAAAAATTCATTTATTTTAAATATAATTTAAAAAGTTTTAAGTATGCCTTCAATAATAATGTCTCTTTCATTGATGTCATTTTTTTTGAACGAAGTTTTAATTCAAAGAAAAATGATGGTAAAAGAAAAATAGTTTTTTTTAAAAACTTTAAAAACAAAAAAAAATAATTAGGAACCAAAATTAGATTATTTTAAATACCCATTTTTGATTGTATCTTTTGCTACATGGGTGATTTATTTGGCATTTACAATTACAATTGATCTAAACAAAGCTGTAAAATTTATCAACAAAATTTTAAAAAATTTTATTCAACAAAATTTTAGGTCATCAGTTTGGTCAGAACCTCTGCAATAGTTACATTAGTATTTTTGTTTTCAATACTTGTTTATTTTATCATTGTTGGTGTGATCATGATAAAAAGACTGATGAAATTCAAAAACAAAATGATCAAAAAAGTTCTTCCACTTGTCATTTTTCAATCATTTGGAATATTACTCTTTATGACAGTTGCTTCGATTGCAATACACATTTATTATCACGAAAAATTTAATCCTGAACTGTTTTTAGGTGATTAACATTCTTTTTTTAAATCTGATCTTAATATTTTTTTTTGTTGAATGAATAAAGGTGGTTGGATTATTTATTGGATATCAACAAACATAATTGTTTTAGCACAAGTTCTGATTTTTAGGAGACCAAAGATCGCATCTTCTTCAAACACCAAAGAAAAACAATTTGAAAACCTTGACAAACCAGGAAAGACTCGTTCTGGAACTTTTAATACAGGTGGAACTATAAATTATGAGGGAAGTGGTTTTTAATCAAGATGATAAAGTTTTATCTTTTCTCTCAATTCTATAAACTGTAAAAAAATTAATATTTTTGAATTTTTGAAAAAATTAAAAAAAAAATTTGAAAAATTCAATGAAGATATTCAACATTAATTCTTTTCTTTTGATTTTGTTTTTTTTTTGATTGGATTTTGTGATGGATCATGGTTGAGGAATGCAAATCAAACAAATGTTCTTTATATGAGAACAATAAGGTATTTCAAATCACCAAAAGTTGATAATTTCACTTCAATCCTCTTCCCAATCTCAACTGATACAAATAAATTGGATACATGTAAACCATATCTTCCTCCAACTGTAATTCCAGGCTCTGTAATTTTTGGGATTGCTTATGGTAAAAAATAAACATACATCAAAAGATAAAAAAAGCCTATATTTTTACCTTTCAAGTTAATAAGTGTTTATAATTTTTAATGTATGAATAGGGGGATGCAATTATAAAAAACATTCTCTTATTGCTCAAGATATGAATGCATCTGCAATAATATTGGTTTCAGTATCTTTAGATATCGATGCTCTATTGGAAGGTGATTTCTCTGGAGTGAAAATTCCACTATATTTCATCGATGAAGGAACTGCAAAAGAAATGTCAAGAATATTCATCATCAATTATCTTAATAAACTTCCTACCTATATCTATATAGAAGGTATATTCAATGTCTCTTTCCAATATTTCTTTATTTTTTCTTAACTGAAAAAATTTTTTTTTTAATTTTAAACTAGAAAATGAGAATATCTTCTATAAAAGAACAAATAATGGAGGATGGATTTTTTTTCAAACAATAATGATGTTAACTTTGACCATTTCGTAAAGATAATACGATAAACTTTTTTCTTTTTAATATAATTTTCAAAACAAAAGATTTTTGATTGCAATGAGAGGATTGTATCTGGCTTTTAAACATTCTGGGAAAAAAATGAACATCCAAAAGATTTGTTTATTGGGAAACATACTCTCCATAATAATCCTCTTTTTATCACTTGTAATCTTTTACTTTTGAAAAAGAATTTTTAAAATAATTTTAATTTCAGTTGGATCCATGGGGTTCTCATTCTTACATGAAACATGAGTTTGTTTTTGCGACAACAAGTAAAATAATATCACCTAAATAAATTTAAATTTCATCATCTTTCCTTAACAAAGTAATCAGCATTCCATCATTAATAATGCAACTTTCTTTGATGTCTTTCTTCTTGAATGAAGTTTTAATTCAAAGAAAAATGATGGTAACAAACAATTTTTCATAATTTACTTACAATAAAACCCCTTTTTAAATGATAGGAACCAAGTTTAGATTACTTTAAATACCCATTTTTAATGGTATCTCTTGTGCAATGGGTGATTTATTTAGCATTTGTGATAACTATAGATTTGAACAAAGCTGTAAACTTTTAACAATAACCCATAAACGAAAACAATAAATACTTTATTATTAGGTTGTAAAATTGATAAGAGCTTGCGCAGTAATATCATTGATTTATATATTATTTATCTTTGTATACTTTACGATTGTGGGTGTATTGATGATTAAAAGGTTAGTGAGATTCCAAAATAGTATGACTAAAAAGGTCCTTCCTCTTGTCATTTTCCAAACTTTTGGTATATTATTATTTATTATTGTTGCTTCTATCTTGGTTGCCATTTATTACCTAGAGAAATTTAATCCAGACCTCTTTTTATGTAAAAAAATTTTTGATTTTTCATTCTAAAAAGTTAAACTTTTTTAAAATTTTAGCTTGTTGGATTATTTATTGGTTGTCAGCTAACATTATAATTTTGGCACAAGTTTTAACTTTTAGGAGACCCAAAACTTCTTCTGTCACAAAGGATAAACAATTTGAGAACCTAGAAAGACCTGGTAAAATGAGTTCTGGAAATCTGTACTCTAGTGGGAGTGGAATATAATTTAATTCCTTGTATTTTTAATAAAACTTTTTTATAAATTTCTTTTTAATTCTTTCTTTTTTTTTTTATTGAACAGATAAAAAAAAATAAAAGGAGGATATTTTTTTCTTTGAAAAAACTGTTTAATTATATATTCTTTCTTTTGTTTATTCCTTTTTGGAAACAAATGAAAAAACTTTGGGTTTAATTTGCAGCATTTCACTGCTTTAAAAGGAGGATATTTAAATAATAAAAATTAATAAAAAAAAAAAAAAAAGAAAAATAGAAATGAACCCTCAAAAAAAAATCTTTACTCTAATTGTCATCTTTCTAATGATAGGATTTTGCGATGGATCATGGTTAAGGAATGTAAATAAAACAAATGTTCTTTATATGAGAACAATAAGACACATCAAATCACAAAAATTAGATAATTTCACATCAATACTTTTCCCAATCTCCACTGATACAAATAAATTGAATACATGCAAACCCTATCTTCCTCCAACTGTAATTAAAGGATCTGTAATTTTTGGGATTGCTTATGGTAAAATATTTGAATCATTAACTTTTTAGAAACGATCCAGATTTATTTTTGAGTTTATCAAAAGAGGACATTTTTGAATATTTTAATAATTTAATTTTTTTCGTACATAATTTATTCGATTTTAAATAAGGGGGATGTGATCTTAAACAACATGCACTAATAGCTCAAAATATGAATGCATCCGCTGTGATTTTAGTTAGTTCATCTCCGGAGATCGAAGGATCAATGTATAATGGTAAGAATATGTTAAAAGAAATCAACTATAAAACCATTGATATAACTCATTTCCTAATATGATAATTTAAATATTGAATTTTTGAATTAGATTTCTCTAGAGTGAAAATTCCTGTTTATTTGATAGATGCAAGAACAGCGAAAGAAATGTCAAGAATATTTATCATCAATTATCTCAATAAGATTCCAACCTATATCTATGTTGAAGGTATATTCTTTCTATTTTATTTATTTAACTGAACCAAAAAAAAAATAAAAGAAAATGAGAATACCTTTGATAAAAGAACAAATAATGGAGGATGGATCTTTTTTCAAGTTCTAATGATGTTGACTTTGACTATATCGTAATTATGAACATTTTCCTCTTCAAATAATAAATTATTTCTTTTGGATAGTTTTTTGATTGCAATTAGAGGATTATTCCTTGCCATAAAAAATTCTGGAGTATCTTTGAACATCCAAAAGATTTGTTTGTTGAATAATATTCTTTCCATCATATTTCTCTTTTTATCACTGGTAATTTCCAAAAAAGCTTTCAAATAAAAGATTCTAATATAATCAAATCTCAGTTAGATCCTTGGGGTTCACATCATTATATCAAATATCAATTTGTATATACCGCAACAAGTAAAATCATTTTCCCTTTCATTTAAAAGAAAATATTAATTAGAAACCAAATTCTTATGTTTTGTAGTTTTGAGTGTTCCATCAATTATCATGTCTCTTTCATTGATGTCTTTCTTTTTAAATGAAGTTTTGATACAAAGAAAAATGATGGTAAATAAAAAAAATTTAAAAATAAACTTAATAATAAACTTTATAAAATTAATAGGAACCAAGGTTGGACTATTTCAAGTATCCCTTTTTTATAATTTCCATAGTAATATGGGCGGTCTACATAGCTTTTGTTGTTACTCTCAATTTGAAATTAGCAGTAAAACTTTGTTTATTTCTTTTAAAATTCTTACTTTTAAATTTTAACTGAACAAAAAAAAACAATTCACAGGTTGCAAATTTGATAAGATCAAATACAATAATAACACTCATTTTTTTAATATCTATTTTTGTGTACTTTATTGTTGTGGGAGCAGTTATGATAAAGAGGCTATTGAGATTCAAAAACAAAATGATCAGAAAAGTTCTTCCACTCGTCATTTTCCAATCATTTGGTATTTTAGTACTCATCATTGTTGACTCTATCTTGATTTGCATTTATTATTTAGAAAAGTTTAATACAAATCTCTTTTTGGGTAAGAAAAAAAAAGAATAATTTTATTGTTTTATTATCTTTTTTTTTTATTTTGTAAAAAGGATGCTGGATAATCTATTGGATCGCTGCAAATATTATTGTATTGGCTCAAGTTCTAACTTTCAGGAAACCAAAAATTCCTTCAAGTACTCAGGAGAAACAATTTGAAAACCTAGAAATGCCTGGAAGAATGAGTTCTGGAAAGATAAACTCCAGTGGTAGTGGATTATAATTTTATGTATACTTGTATTTCAAATACTGAGATCCATTTCTTTTTTGATGCTTTATCTCAAATAAACTTTGTAAAAATAAAATCCTCTTTTCTTCATAAGGGGAAATTTTTTTTTTTTTTAAATATGTGTCTGTACCAAATGAAAAAATAATTAAATAATTTAACACGGATAAAAAAAAATCATTCATCTATATTGGAGAGATAACTTCTAATATACAAATGATAATACATACAGTGTATGGTGATTCGCATAATTATGCAAATTATTTTTCCTTATGCTTTATTTGGATCTTTAATATAAAATTTTTTTAATTATGAAATCATTCGGACAAATAATCTTTTTTTTTATTATTTCAATTAAAACGAGGAGAATTATTTGCAGTATGAATAATTAAATAATTTAAATTGATTTAAAACTTCCTCTTCAAAAAAAAAAAAATAAATTAAAAAAAAAAACGAATAAAAATGAAGAACATAAAAATCAACTTTCTCACTTTCTTCTTCATCTTATTTTTGATTGGATTTTGTGATGGATCATGGTTAAGGAATGCTAATCAAACAAATGTTCTTTTTATGAGAACACTAAGATATATCAAATCACCAAAAGTTGATAATTTTACATCTATACTGTTACCAATCTCAACTGATACAAAAAAATTGGATACATGCAAACCATATCTTCCTCCACCTATAATACCAGGTTCTGTAATTTTCGGGATAGCATACGGTAAAAATTTAAAGTAAATGGGATCATTTCATCTTGTATTGTATAAGAGAACATAATTAATTTTTGGCAAATTAATTAAATAGAAAACATAAACCAATATTTATAAAACCCAAAAATTAATTATATTTTCTGAAGGAGGATGTGATATTCAAACTCATGTTCTATTAGCTCAAAATATGAATGCATCGGCTGTTATATTAGTATCAGCATCGTTAGATGTGGATTCAACAATCTACCAAGGAGGTAAACTCTGACAAATATTAAAATAAATTCATTTGATCAATTTATTTCCTAATTTTGAATTAGATTTCTCGAAAGTTAAAATCCCTCTTTATTTTATTGATGCAGGAACTGCAAAAGAAATGTCAAAAATATTTATTCTCAATTATCTCAGTAATCTTCCAACCTATATCTATGTTGAAGGTATATTATTTCTTTTGATCAAAATTTTTTTTTATATATATTTTAACTGAAAAAAAAAATAAAAAGAAAATGAGAATACCTTTCAGAAAAGAACAAATAATGGAGGATGGATCTTTTTTCAAGTTCTAATGATGTTGGCTTGTACCATATCGTAAATATTAAAAATTTTTCCTCTTCAAATAATAAATTATTTTCTTTTGGATAGTTTTTTGATTGCGTTGAGAGGATTATATCTTGCATTCAAGCACACTGGAATTTCTCTTAATATCCAAAAAATCTGTTTGTTGAATAATTTGCTTTCCATCCTTTTTCTCTTTTTATCACTAGTAATTTCTTTTTTATTAAATTTTCTTCTAAAAATTAAAAATATTATTAAAATTAGTTAGATCCTTGGGGTTCACATTCTTACATCAAATCTGGATTTGTTTCTTCCACGTTGAGTAAAATTTTTTTTTTTCCACCATTCTCAATTCTTAAAAATAACTTAATTTTTAAAATAGTATTGAGCGTACCTTCAATTATAATGTCACTTTCATTGATGTCTTTTTTCTTGAATGAACTATTAATCCAAAGAAAGATGATGGTAAAAAAATATCAAAAAAAAAAAATCAACAAGAAGAATAATTTTAATAAAATAAAGGAGGCAAAGTTGGACTACTTTAAATACCCTTTTTTGGCAGTTTCCATTATATTATGGGTTGTTTACATTGCATTTGTGATTACACTCAACGTTAAATTAGCAGTAATTTATTCTTGTTTTTTTTTTTGATAAAAAAATGAACTAAATTTGAAATTTAATATTAGGTTGCTAAATTAGTGAGAGCTAATGCAATTGTATCGCTCATATTTTTGGTTTCTATTTTTGTGTACTTTTTGATTGTAGGAGTAACTATGATAAATAGACTGGTGAGATTCAAAAACAAAATGTTCAAAAAAATACTCCCTCTTGTCATTTTTCAATCATTTGGAATTTTACTTTCGATCATTTCCGTTTCTATTTTAATCTCAACATATTATCTCGAAAAATTTAATACAGATCTCTTTTTGGGTAAGAAAAAAAAAGTTTCAATCAATTTTTTTTGTGTCAAATAATGCGAGTATTTATTTTTCCTTTTTATAATTTTTTGAATTCAAATATTAGATTAGATTTTGATATATTGTTTTTTTTTTTAATCTTTTTATTTTTATAAGCATGTTGGATTATTTATTGGATAGGAGCCAACATAATAATTCTGGCACAAGTTCTCACTTTCAGAAGACCCAAGATCTCTTCTAGTACAAAGGAAATAGATAATCAATCTGAAAACCTACGAAAATATGGAAAATCAAACACTGGAAATCTGAGTGGGAGTGGACTATAACTTATCTTTCTTGTATTTTAATTTTTAAACTTATTTAAAAGTAAATAAATTTTTTTATAATCTTTCTATTTAATTCTTAAAGAGGAGTAAAAATTCCTCCAATAAGAAAGGGTGTTGATTATTATTTTCCGCATTTTTCTCTTTTTAATTCATTATCCTAAAATCAAAGAGGAGATTTCAACTTCCTCTATTAAGAAAAAGTATAGAAGAAAAATACTTTGATTAACATTTTCATTTTAATTTCCGCATTTTTGGATAGGGGGTTGTGATTTTTCATTATTTTTAATTATTTCACAAATCAAAATTTTTTAAAAAATTGATCAAATATAAAACTTATAGCATCAAGCTTGTTTCTTTATCTAAAAATATTTAAATGAAAAAAAATTCATAATTTTGATTAGTTTTTTCCCATTTTGATATTTTCAAAACAATTCCCTTTACGAAGTGATGAAAAAATTAAAAAAAAAATCTCCTTTTTAATTCCTCTAACAAATAAACTTTTAATTAAAAAAAAAAAAAACTACTCTTTTCCCTCTGTGTATTATAATGAAAAATATAAAAATCAACTTTCTCACGATCTTCCTTCTCTTATTTTTGTTTGGATTTTGTGATGGATCATGGTTAAGGAATGCAAATAAAACAAATGTTCTTTTTATGAGAACAATTAGATATATCAAATCACCAAAAGTTGATAATTTCACTTCAATTCTCTTTCCAATCTCATCTGATACAAATAAATTGGATACATGTAAACCATATCTTCCTCCAACTGTAATACCAGGCTCCGTAATTTTTGCAATAGCATATGGTAAAAGTTTTAAAAATACAGTTTCACATCAATTTTATAAAGAGAACATTAAATTTTTAATATTCCTCTAAATAAAATACTTTTGAAAGGTGGATGTGATTTTCAAACACATGCACTACTTGCACAAAATTTGAATGCATCAGCTGTTATTTTAATTTCTGCTTCACCAGATATTAACGCTATTAGTGTGCATGGTGGTAAAATTGAATTTATACAATTTTGTAACAAAAATTAACAAATATATCAACTATAACCATTTAAATAACTCATTTCCTTTTGATTTTATATTTTTGTTAATCTTTATTTTGCTGAATTAGATTTTTCGAAAGTAAAAATTCCAGTTTATTTTATTGATGAAAGAACCGCGAAAGAAATGTCAAAAGTATTTATCATCAATTATCTCAATAAATTTCCAACTTATATCTTTATTGAAGGTATATTCTTTTCCTTCTTTTCAAATTTTTTTTTTATATTTTTTAACTGAAAAAAAAATAAAAAGAAAATGAGAATACCTTTCAAAAAAGAACAAATAATGGAGGATGGATCTTTTTTCAAGTTCTGATGATGTTGACTTTGACTATATCGTAAAT
>JAMYWO010000065.1:81156-93801 GCA_024220525.1 Cochliopodium minus | reverse complement strand
AATCATTAATTATCATAAATTTACTTGTTTTATTAACTCAAAACAAAGAAGAATGCTGAATCCAAACAAATGGAGAATTTTAAATTAACAAGAGAGAAGTTTAAGCAAAGTTTATTAGAGCAAGATTGGAATGAGATCTCAAATTATTTCATTAGAGATAAGGTTATCCAAATGTTTATTTTTATTTACCTAATCTTTCTATAGAATCAAGTAGAGGAAGAAAAAAGAGAAATTGGAGATAAACAAATAGACACAAAAGAAGTAACCCCTATCAATACAAACATTTCCAAAAAGAGATCACAAAAAAATTTGATTAAAGGTATATTATCTTATAATCAATAAAGTCCCTATTCATTGCATTATTATTTTCACATTATCATCTAATGTGGTCAACACTCTAAATTTCCAAGTTTTGTTCTTATTTCAAAGACTCGATAATTTTTCTTATATTTCCCAACATTAATTATATATAATATCGCTCATAAATCCAATATATATATACTAATTCATTAAATAATTTAATTAATCAGAATGAAATTTTCTTTTGAATTAGATAATCATAGTTTTATTTCAACAAAATCTACCTTATCTATAAACATTAAAGTTGATCTATTATCAAAACTAATTGTTTGTTACTGTTAACCCAGAAAAAAACATCAAACTCAATCAGAAACCCAAATTGCCTAAAGTTGAAAAGAAAAAGTAACTCCCAAAAATATTTTTCTTGGAGCATTTAGTTTAAAATTTTTATTTCAAAATAGACTCAATGAAGATTTTGTGATGGCAAAAAACTCATCCACCAATGAGTCCATTGTTAGTTTAATTATACCTCCTTTGAAGGATGAAGAATTGCAATTGATAAAGAATTACTTTCTAACAAAGCTTTCTGATAAAGAGACCACAATTTTACAAAACAAGATCAACATCTCTATAATGGAATGTTTCTTCTTTTTGATTACTTGTAGGTCAACTCCAGCTATCTCTATTTCCAATCATTTTTGTTTTGAAAGTTTCTTTGAAATTCCGATTGGTCTAATGGATATCCACGATCTTCTTGTCATCGAGAATGCAAGAATGTTTTTGAGCAACAGGGACTTATATTTCTTTTCTACTTATCAAAAAGAAGTTTTAAGATTGGTTCAATTCGTTTCAAACTCTAAAGGATACAAAAAGATTGAGTACTCTAATATCACGAAAAAATATTTTGCAGTAATTTTTTCTTTTAATCTTTAATTATTCTATTATATTTATTGTTAAAATGAATCCATTCCACATAATAATGCACAATTATAGTGTTTATTTCTTTTTTTCTTAGAAGAAATACATGTCAGATTCGAAAATAAAAATTATCACAGAGTTATTATCAACCAAATTGGTCCCTTTTGTCATTGATGAACGAGACCAAAAACAATTAAGTTTGGATCTCTCAAAAAATAATATGAAAAGTATTAAACTTTCTTTGGATGACAACAAAAATATTTCAACTAATAATGAAAAGAATAGTGTATTTGAACACCAATTTGAACTGACTGAATATGGGAAATATTACATAAAGGAGAATCCTCTTCTCCAAAACGAGACAATTGAGTAAAATAATTTTAATATTTATTTTCAAATAATACAAGGAAATAATTTAACTTTGTCTGCCAATTAATTATTTTCATTTATTAAACGTAATTTTGGTTGTATTCTATTTTAGTGAATTGGATGTTAATAATGGAGTGAGAGTGATTGATCTCCCCCCTCATGTTGATTATCTGGATTCTTTAAAAACAGACAGTAAAAAGCTGTTACATTATTTTGCTTTCTCTTCGGGAATTGTTCAACTTGAAAAAAACAGAGAGAAAATACTTTCTGAATCTGATATCTTTTTTGGTCTTCTTTTTATTGCCTCTCAATATTCTAAACAAAGTAGTGAATACATCATCGTCCATCCACGCCTGTTGTTATGGATAAGCTACAACCATAAACAAAAACTGATTGATTTCAACAAAAAAATGATATTACCATATAAAACAGAAAATCATTGGATTTTGTTTGTATATGATGGTAAGCGTGAAATTCAATTGTTCAACTCTATCTCTACAAATGGGGAACATTCAAAGCATATAGAAAATCTTTTCAAATTGTTCAATCGAGATGTTTCTGTATCCATTCATTTTCACTCACAATTACAACATGATCAATACTCTTGTGGATGGTTCATTTTGGCATTTTTTGAATCTCTTCTTAGTTCTCCACAAAACCTTTTCGATAATAAAGTTGACAGTCCTTTTTGGAATCAAAAAAAAGATTCAATTATAATGGTTTTAATTAATGCATCTAAATCTTATCTTCAGATTAAACAATCTAACAACTCAGACAAATCACAAAGAACGAATGAGAATAACAATCACACTAATGATTCCAACGAAAATAATGAAAATAATACAAATAATAACAATACAAATAATAACAATACAAATAATGATAATACAAACAATAACAATAATAAAAATAAAAATAATACAAATAAAAATACAAATAATGATAATATCAATAATGCTAATACAAACAATACAAATACAAATAATAACAACAATACAAATACAAATAAAAATAATACTAACAACGATAACTCCCGAAAAGAAGGTAATTGTTGAAAAATAAAGAATATGTCTAGAATTTGTACTTGAAATATTAAAATTAATTTTAGTCTAATTTTTTTTCAATATTCAACAGTTATGTACAAATTAAATCTGCCAGCTAAATTAGCAAAGCAACTCAGAGATTTATTTTGTAGTTTTCAATCAAAAGATGACAATATGCCAGAGAGTGATTTTGTGGTAGAAATATCGGCTATGGTTGCTAATCAAATCTACCAACAATTATCAACACCACAAAAAGTAATTAAACTTGACAAATTTGGAAAACCAATGACTGAAATATTGATTCGTAACGTATATTATGGTTACATGACTTTACAACAACCATACACAAAATATGTAGAAGAAGAAAAATATCTATTGGAACTTCCAGAAGGTCATGTTTATCTTTTATCATCTAAACTCAATAACTATTTCAACAATCAAATAGAACAGCCAAAAAAAATTGCAAAAACAATTTATGTTCCAGAAAATTTAGCTAAATTTATAACCTTCCAACTCTCATCTCAACTTTAATAATGATAATAATTTATCTAATTTCAAACCAAAAATGTGAATATATTTGATTATAGAAAAATTAAAGACTCAGTGTTGGACTAAAAATTTTCAGTTATGTTAGTATTTTGCCTTTAAGACAAAAATTTGACTCAAAAACTATTGTGGATATCAAATTAAGGAAATTTTTGAATTTGATGATTCTCCTGTGATTTTTTTTTTTCAATTGAATAAAGGGCTTTAATCGAAAATAATTAATTTTTATTAATCTAAGCGTAGAATTTTTACTCTCAGATAATTATTTTTCAAAATTTTGAAAAACATATACAGAAAAGGAAAAGGATTTAAATCAGAAGAATTAGATAAATATCATTGATTTTCAAAAATATTCCCTGCTCCTAAACTGAAGAAAAGAAATCCAACAATTAATTTAATCATTATTTCTAGAGCTTTTTCTTCAGTATTACTGTAGTATTTGTGGTAAACATGCTTGTGAAATATTAAGAACAGACTTCATAAAATTTGCCTTAAAAAGTTGTCTGAAGAATTGGATTATCACATTAATTAGTGTGGGTCAAAATGATGTTCTATTAGAATAAATTTAAAATTATTATACTTTAATATATATCTTTTTTTTCCATCCCCCCATAAAAAATGAAAAATGTAGTTATTAGATTGATGTTGTATCTATAATTATTAAAAGATAATTGAACTTATTTATATCAGATTCTCCTCATTGTGGTTATATTAAAAATTTGTGATTAAAATTATTTCAGTTAAAAAAAAAAAAAAAAAAAATTGTTGATATATTGTTCAAAATTAAAGAATTGATGTATATATTTTGTGATTATAAATTTNCGGAATTTGAAGGTATCATTTCCAATTGGGGAAGTAAGATTGATACAATCGATGTTTTGAATCAATTGATAATTTACTGTATCATCATTGAATTGGATAATTTCCAAATCATTACATTCTGTAATTAAAACAGTTGCAGAAAATGATGATATTGATAAACATAAAACCAAAGAAAACAAATATAATAATAATTTCATTCCCGTTTTTTTAATTTATTTAAATATTTTTAATTAATAGTTTATTTCTTATAAATCTATTTAAGAATAATTAAATTGATTTGATCTTTTTTGTATTGTGCTTTTAATTTTCAAAATTTTTCCATTTAGTATTCTCTTCATGACCTTTATTGCTTTTCCAAGTCCCACTTTTCTTCATGCTTGGTTTCTCTTCCATTTTGATACCAGTAATAACTTTGTCAAATTCTTTTTCTCTCTTCCAAAAGAAAATCGCACCAATAATCATTATTATTATTGTTCCACCAACAACCCCCAAAACAATTCCAATGATTGCTCCCGTTGAAATTCCTTTTATCACAAAATAAAAAAATAAATTCAACAAAAAAAAAGAAAAAAATTAAATTTAATTTTTACCTCTACAATTTGCATTCAATGTTGTTGAAACAGTCACCGAAAGTGTGTTCTGTTGATTGTTTAGTTTTGATTCAACTTTATCACATTTGTTGTTCACATATGTTGGTTTCAATGTAAATTTTGATGTTTGAATAGTTTGCACATTTCTCTTCAAATTGATTGCTTGAGAGCAATTATAATTTATCAAAATAATATTTGTGTCTCCTTTTTGAGGTCTTTTATCTAAAACCAAACTCAAGATTCCATCCAATCTAACACATCCTGTAACATTTAATGCTCCGTTCTTGTTTGAATCCGAAACAATAATTTCAATTGTTGAATTTGAAGATTGATTAAAATTTCCAATTATCAACAAGCTTGTTGAATTCAAAGTAAAAGATTCATTAATCAATGTTGTATTCGAGAATTTGTTTGAAAAAGAATAAATCCAGTTTGAATTTGAAAAGTTACAATAAATATCAAATTGAGAAGAATCCACTTTCAAACCATTCCCCAATCCACATTTTTCACAATTCAAAACATTATACAAACAATTTGGGGGAATACTTGTTGGACTTATCGTTGATGGTAAAAATGTTGAAGCCAATGTTACTGAGTTCGAAGAAGTTGATGTTGAAGGATTTACGGTTGAAGGAGTTTCAGTTGGCGTTGATATTGTTGGAGGAATATTTGTTGATGATACAAGCTGGGTTGAAGATGGTGTGGTTGTGGAATCTGTTGGCGAAGGTGAAATTGTTGGTGTTGGAGAAGTGGATGATAGTATTGTTGTTGAAGGAGCCACAGATGAAAGTGTTGTTGAGGGGTTTGAAGTAGAAGATATTATTGTTGAAGGGAAGTTTGTTGATGGATTAATAGAAGATGTTGGAGATATTGTGCTTGGAGATGTTGTTGGAGATGGGAAGATAGTTGAAGGGGTTGGTGAAGTAAAAGAATTTTCAGTTAAGGATGGAGTGGTTGTCGAAGGAGTTGTTGATGGTTCAATGGTCGAAGGAGCAGGTGTGGTTGGTTGGAGAGAGGTAGATGGCAGATTTGTTGAAGGTGGTGTGGTTGTGGACTCTGTTGGTGAAGGTAAAATTGTTGTTGTTAGAGAACAAGTAGAAAACCCATAATCAGCAGGGTACTCTTTTAAAATCAATCAATAATAACAATTAAAACAATTTAATAAAGTAAAAATGAATTTATGAAGAATTACCCATTTTTAAGTTATCTCCTGACCAAACTGTTGCTTGATTGAAAGTGGAATTTATTTGGTTGTAAAGATCAGAGCAATTTAATCCGTAAGAAGAAGAAATAGTAGCACAATTTCCGTTGGCTATGATAGGAAAAGGAGCAGTTTCATTGTTGAAAAAAATATTCACCAAACTACAGTTGTTACTAAGAGAAGATGATACAGATCCTATTATTCCAGCTAGTTGCGAACCAGTTGAGGTGATATTGTTGAAAGCATAACAGTTAGTGAATTGAACAAAGCTTCCATTTCCAATACTACTCATTGTACCAACCAGACCCCCTATCTGACTACCAAAACCTCCATTTATTCTTGCTTTGGAATATATGTCACTTATATAACCAGTTAAATCACCTTTTAAAATAAAATAAAATCATTATTTTAAATAAAAGCAGATTTTGTGGAATGAAAATTTTTTTGTGAGGATAAGATGCGCCGCTAACAAATTTTCAATGAAGATTATTCTAAAACTTTTACCTGATAGAAATAGCCACCCAACAAACCCCCCCAAACCAGCAGTCGACATTGAAACCATAGTTACAGTTGATTTAACGTAACATTTTTCTANAAGATGTTGGAGATATTGTGCTTGGAGATGTTGTTGGAGATGGGAAGATAGTTGAAGGGGTTGGTGAAGTAAAAGAAGTTTCAGTCAAGGATGGAGTGGTTGTCGAAGGAGTTGTTGTTGATGGTTCAATGGTCGAAGGAGCAGGTGTGGTTGGTTGGAGAGAGGCAGATGGCAGATCTGTTGAAGATGTAGAACAGTTCTCCGAACCAAAAGTTGAAAGATATTCTAATAAATAAATAAATATAATAAAAATAAAATGGTTTTTTTTAAAATTTTAAAAATTTCTATTACCCTTTCGTAAGTTATCTCCTGACCAAACTGTTGTTTGGTCAAATTGTGTATAGATTTTAGAATAAAGCTCGCTACAATTATATCCACCATAATTAAAAGTGGAAAAAAAATCTCCACTGGCTATTGGAGGAAATATATTTGATTCATTGTTGTAAAACAAGAAATTCAAACTGGAATTTGCATTATTCATCCCAATAACTTTACCTACATAAGCGGAACTAGATAAGATCTTATTGGACACATAACATTGTTCAAAAAATACATTGTCTTGAGGTGCACCACTAAGAAACCCAATTAAACCACCTACTCTACCAATTCCAATTACAGTTGCTTTGGAGTATGTGTAACTCACGTTACCATTACTAACTATTTTTCAAAGAACAAAATAATTTAAAATAAAAAATGTGTAAGATGAACAATACCATTTGTTAATATCCACCCCGCAAACCCACCCGAGCCAGTGGAAAAATTTGCTATTACACTTACAGATGATTTAACATAACATTGGTCGATATTTCTTTTTTAAAAAGTAAATCCAAAAAAAAAAAAAAAACTAATTATTAAATCTTTTACGGGTTTTGAATGTATCCTCCAAATCCACCTGCATATCCACTTCCATAATATTTAATAACGCCTTTTAAAAACCAATAAAAAAATTTTTTTTAAAAAAAAAGGATCATCCTTACCATTACTAACCCCACAACCAATGAATGTGCTTGATAAAGTATATCCCAAAAAACCTCCTATTTATTAAATTAATTCATATGTAATTAAATGATGTTTTGAAATCCAAACCTACATGATTTACTTGTGTGGAAAAAAAAAATAATTTATAATATCATGGATGAAAATTCTGATTTCATACCAGAGTTACTTATATTTACAATCATATCTTGCTGGTTTGAAGGAAATCCATAATTATAAGAATTTAATATTTCAGATTCATTAATGATCCTTGAATATAAGATAAATCAATTAAAATAATAAAATATTGAGAAATCTTTTACCCAAACAAGCCTCCTGCATAGACTGATAAAAAGATTTTGAAAAAGTAAATTATTGATGAATGATGTTCTTACACGTTGAATATCCTTCCAAAAAAGTATTTTGCACTATAATGTTATCCAAAGAAGAATTTGTTACTTTGCCAATCACACCCCCAACGGTGGTAAATGTATAATTAACTGAAATTATATTTTTTGATGTGGAAGAGGTATTGAAGATTATTCCCTCTATTATGCATCCATCACAATAGCCAAATAATCCTCCAACATATTGGCTTGAATTGGGAGAAATTATATTTATATCAATAAGAGTGAGATTATAAATTCTGCAATCGAGTCCGTATCCAAATAATCCAACATATCCAGAATTGCTTATTATGTTCAAATTTAAAATTGAAAAATGATTTCCATTGAGGGTTCCTAAATTATAAAAAATATTTTTATATTTATAAAAAGGGTGATTATAAAAAATTCACCCCGGAATTTGAAGGTATCATTTCCAATTGGGGAAGTAAGATTGATACAATCGATGTTTTGAATCAATTGATAATTTACCTTCCGAGGCAGATGGTTCCAAAACTTCATCAAAATTCTTTTTATAACGTGAAAATATTGATTTGTACTATTATATTATACAAAAATCAGGAATCATTAAAACTCATTTTTAAACATCAATTGCTAAAATTAAAAGATAATTGAAAGAAAACGAAATACAAGCTATTATTTTGAATTATATTTTATTTATTTATATACCAACTTTTTGTTAGATGCATAACAAAAAGTTTGTCAAACTTTCTCTGAAAAAAAATAATGGAAAAAATATAAAAAAACTTCAAATAGATGTTTTTAAATTTTAATTTCTTCATTAAAGGGAAAAAAGTGTTGTTTCTTTTGTGAAATAGAATACAAGTAATATAACAACATCTGTTGGAGAGGAAATCTAAGAAAGAGTATGGGACAAGTTGGAGAAGCTTTGAAACTAGGATTATTAAAAGAGGAATGTGAAGGTGTGCAACTATTATTTACCAGTTCTCATTGAACAAATAGTATATTTTAAAAATAATAACCTCGAAATTCAAAGTTATTGCGAGTGCGGGTTAATCTACGAGGAGAATAACTCCAAATGGGAAACTCCTCCAAAGAATAAGAGTTTAAAAAGAAAAGAAGCTGAATCTTTGGGGATTTTGGAAAATGGAGATCTAGTTTGCAGCACTTGTATTTCCAGTGTGAATTCTAGAATTGGGAAGGAACAGTATGAATTTATTTTGTTTATTTATTTTATTTTATTTTTATTTTTATTTTTTATTTTTTTAATTTTTTATTTTTTTATTTTTTTATTTATTTTTATTTATCTATTTTTTATTTTTTTATTTTATTTTTTTATTTTTTTTATTTTTATTTTTTTATTTTTATTTTTTTATTTTTTATTTTTTTATTTTTTTAATCATTTTCTACTTTCAAATTTTCTTTGGAGCATTGTTGGGAAAAAATATATCATTTCAAATTTTTTATTTCAAATTTTTTTATATCAAATTTTTTTTATATATTATATTTTTATATATTTTTTTATATCAAATTTTTTATTTCAAATTTTTTTTTTATTTTTTTATTCTTTATTTTTTATTTTTTATTTTTTCAAATTTCAAATTTTTTTATTTTTTTTATTATTTATTTTTCAGAAAAGAGAAAGCTAAAAAAAATGGAGAATTCTTCGAAGGCCACTTTATTGATTGCCAATATGTAAGTGGACTTTAATAGGAAGTTTTGCAATGACACACTAATTCACAAGATAATCTTAACCTTGACCAGTGCGCAATTTTCTCCGTTGAATAATAATGACTTAAAGGATCTGTCCATTTATTTGAAAGAATTAAAAGAGAACCAAAGTGACATAACCAAATCAGCTGGTTCTGTTCTTCTTATATTGTCCAAACAGAGTGGTTCTTAAATAGCGAAGGAAGTATTTTATTTTATTAAAGTTTTTATTATTCTATTTTTTATTTTTAAACTTTTAATATTTTTTATTTATTCATTTATTATTTTTATTAAATTATTTATGTTTTTAATAGGGAAATTTTGAAAACTGAATATCAGGAAGAGAGTGTGAAACAATTTTTCATAAAGTTGAGTGATTTAATTTCAAAAAAGGCTGATAGACTTGGATATCGCTCTTGCCAAGGAATCACTGATCCCGAACAGGTAAATTTCTTGGAAACATACTATTGCAGAACAAACTTTGTAACAGGGAAAGAATTTGTTCAAAAGGGAAAGAACTGGCAAGATTGTTGTTGGTCATGCAATGGATCGATGATACCTTTAAAGTTGTTGGAAACAGGCCTGGATTCAAACCAAAAGGAAGAGGTTTCTCCTATGAGATCACTAAAAAGAAAATAGTGAAGCAAAAAAGGATGGGCAAGTTTTGGAAGAATTTAAAGAGTATTTGGTATCTATTTGTGGAGGGTGTTAATACGGCCATCTTGGTTAGTCACAATGGTAAAAATAAATTTTGGAATAAAATAAAAATTCAAAATAAAACATTTATTAAAAGGTAAGGGATCCGATTTTGGATTTTGTACGATTTTAGGGAGTGAGAGAAGACAAATTTATTAAGATAGGTGAGAAAACAATCGAATTCGAAGAATATGACACCCTTGACTTGGTTGTAAACACTTTCGGGTCAAGACTTTCTGTTGAAAGCTGTTATAATAAGTTGGGCATCACAGTGCACAAACCGACGTTTATTATTTGATGGGGATCATGGTCAACATTATAAAGTTTGTCAAAGAAGGAGAAAACACTTTTGAAAGTTATCTTTAAAAAGATTTCAATGGAGAAGCTCAAAGTTATTTCCGGAACATAGTCTTCAAGATGTTTGAAAATCACAACTGTCAATCAGAATAAATGGTCCCAATTCTTTTACCTCAACCAACTTGATCATTGGGATCTTCCTTCAAAGTGGAACAAGGGAATCTATTACTCTTGGAAAGTGAAATATCCGGACATTTTATTATGTTCTTCTCCAACGGGTGACAGATTGATCAAATTCAAAAGAAAGATCACAAGCAGATGATCAGAAGGATGGTCAAGAATATACTGGCAAGGAGTGTATAGAAATTCAATCTTTGAACCCACACTAAATGGAAAATAAACTTTTTTAATCCTATTGTAAAATCAATCATTAATTCAAGTTTTTTATGTAAAATTTACATAAAAAAATATAAAAAAAATGAGGATATCAAAACATCAAAAATTACAAGAAGTAAAGAACAATCCCATATGGGAGATAAAATGGGATAAAAATATAATGGACATAAAAAATTATCTATGGGAAAATAGAGAGATTATTATCCAAATCATCTATCAAGTAATNGAATGCGAAAGTGAAGGTGTGCAACTATTGTTTACCAGTTCTCATTGAAGAAATAGTAGATTTTAAAAAAATAAACTTGCTATTCAATGTTGTTGCGAGTGCGGGTTAAGCTAAGAAGAGAACAACTCCAAATTGGAAACTCCTCCAAAGAATAAGATTTTAAAAAGAAAAGAAGCTGAATCTTTGGGGATTTTGGAAAATGGAGATCTAGTTTGCAGCACTTGTATTTACGGTGTGAATTCTAGAATTGGAAAGGAACTGTATGAATTTTTTTTTTATTTTTTTTTATTTTTTATTTTTTTTTATTTTTTATTTTTTTATTCTTTTATTTTTTATTTTTTTTATTTTCTATTTTTTATTTTTTTATTTTTTTATTTTTTTATTTTTTTATTTTTTATTCTTTTATTTTTTATTTTTATTTTTTATTTTTTATATTTTAATTTTTAATTTTTTTTTCAGAAGTTGAAACGGCACTTGAAAAGCATAAAGTAAAATTAGAGTGGATTTCAACAGACTCAGTTTACTCAGGAGACGCAATTTACAAGGATTTACCAGACGATACCTCATTTAAAAAGTTACCAAAATACAAAGATTGGTTGAAGGATCATCAGTCTGATGATCCTGTTTCTCCAACTGACAGACATGTGAGACTGATCAAGGATGCTACGCACTTGGTAAAGATTTTTCAGGCCTACCCAAAACTAATCGACTATTTCCATAATTTTAATCAATAGATTAATATTTTAATCGAAAAAACTAATTTATTTGAAATAATCAAGAATAATATTGCGATTATCGAATAATAATATTATATATGGCGGTTATTTCATAAGGAAAATAATTTGATACATCTTATATCGATTATTTATAAATTATATTTAAAATTATTTTTAAGATATAAATTATAATATATTCATATTCGTTCATGATCCAATACAAACTATAATAATAATTATAATATAATTTATCTTAGATAATTTGTATACTAATTTTGGGGAGCCTTGAGATTTTTAGGGGTTTTGTTTTTGGAAGAGGAATAAAGATTAATGAACAAGTTGTCCATATGATGAAATGGATTCCCATTTTTTTTGGCAGAAATGAAAAAACAAAGACCAAACCCAACATCGAGCGATGTCATCACTGAATCTATTTCGGACACTCCTCGAAAAAAACAAAAAAAAGTCCAAGAAGTCAACTTTCACATTAGGTGGGAAAGAGATCAACTTGAGGTGGTTATGTCCTACTGATATGATGGAACATGAATCATTAAAAGGAGTCTTGTTTGTTTCTAAAGCAATAATGGAGAAATTTGAGAAAGAAGGGAAAATGGACCATCCAGCATACTTGGTTTATTTATTTTTTTATTTTTTTATTTTTTTATTTTCTTTTTTTTTATTTTATTTTTTATTTTATTTTTTTAGTTGGGGGAGTTCCTAAACAACCTCAACACATGGTTTTCCATTTATGAGAATCGAAACGAAATAACATCTTTTGAACAATGGAAGTCTATAAGGGAAACAAGTGCTCCGAATAGTGATAAAGAAGAGTTGAACATGGAAATTGAATGTTCTCAATTCTCTCAATCTCAATCTTCTC
>JAMYWO010000065.1:22681-80912 GCA_024220525.1 Cochliopodium minus | reverse complement strand
TTTCTTGTACAACAGGAGTAAGTTTTCCAATCGCATCTTATCCAACAATTGGAGCAGGAAATAAAGAAGTAATTTTTTATTTTTTATTATTTTTTATTTATTTTCTCATTTTTTATTTTTTTTATTATTTATTTTTAAATAATCTAATATGTTTTTTTTTTTTCCTTTATTTTTAAATTTCTTTTCATTTCTTTTTTTAATTGATTTTTTTTACAACAGGTACGGTATGTACACCAGTGTAGATTGGGCCTTGATCAACGACAATTTGCCCTCCAAAGAAAATTATGCCAGAGATCTGTCCATCTGGCAGACTTCCTTTTCCATCCCAAGTATTTTAAAAAACTTTTTTTTATTTTTTTATTTTGATTTTTAATATTAAAAAAAAAAAAAAGGTGTCATGGCTCCTGCGATTGGTAATTTATTTTAATTTCAATAAAATTATTTTTCAAATTTTATTTTTTTATTAATTTTAATTTTATTTTTATTTTTATTTTATTTATTTTATTTTTTAAAATTTAAAATTTATTTTTATTTTGATGAGATTTTTTTTTAATTTTTTTTATCCATTTTAGCTGGACCCATCATTGACACTTTCCAAAAAGTAGGATACAGAATAAGGTTATTATTTTCATTCAATAATAAAAAATTTATTCTTCAATCTGTTTTTTTTTTTTTTTTTTTATTTTATTTTATGAATCAAATTTTGTTCAAAAATATTATTTATTTTTTTAAAATTTTTTTCATTCAATCAAATTTTTTTTTATTTTTTGTTTTTGTTTAATTATTTTCATTTTTTATTTTTTTTTAATTTTTGAACAAATTTTTTTTTAATTTTATTTTTTAGGATTTATGACCTTGGATATGTCATCATTTTTTCTTTTGCTGCTTTTTGTTACACCGTAAGCGGATATTTGGTGAGAAACATCAAGGAGCACGACGGGCCTAAGACACAGGAGATTCCTCTCGATGGCATGGATTCCAAGACCAATGGAGATTTGTCTTCTAGTGAACTATTGAACTAAAAAAATAAAGAATTTTTATTGACAATAATTATTTTAATTTTTTTTAAAGATTTTTTTTGTTTTAATTTTTATTTTAATTTTTATTGATAAATATTTTATTTTGAAAAAGTGCATCCCTATCAGAATTTTGAATTTTGAATTATTTTTGGAATCAGATCATTTTGAGGATGAAATAATAAATTATAAATTAAAATAATTTAAAATAAATTAGAATTATAAATTAATAATTAAAAAAAATAATTAAAAATAATAGAAAAATAAATTTAACAAAAAAAATAAATTATAATTAATTTAAAATAAATTATAATTAATATTAAAATAAATTAAAATTAAATAACTCAAGATTTTAATTTTGAATTCTATTTTCTCTTTCATTTTACTGGATTCGGTAAACAAATTTGTTCTACGTATTTTTTTATTTTATTGCAAAAAAAAAAATTTGATTGATATGTTTTGCTAACTAGCAACATCTTGTTCCTATGAATCAATTAAACTTGATAAACTCTTCATCTTATTTTTTATTCTGGAGTGAATATTAAAAAAGATAAAATTTCATAAAATTAGATAAAAGATAGTTTTAATTTGTTCCAAAATTTGTTTTAAAATTAAAAATATTATTGATCGGAAGTTATTTTTTAAAGTATTTCATCAAACTTTCAACTTCTTCAGTGAGTATTTTCATTTCTTGATGATCCTTTCTATGTTCTCCTTCATACTTTCTCTCTAGTATCTCTTCTTTTAGTTTTTGTTCAGACAACTGTTTCCCAAGGTTTTCATCTTTAATCTTTTGTTCTTCCAATTCCTTCTTTTGTTCTGACAATAAATGTTTGAGGTTTTCGATTTCTTTTTCTTCGTCATTCTTTGTCAATTTGAAAGCTTCTTCCAATTTATTTTCAATATCTAAATCTTCTTTGATCGAACAAAAAGATTGAACATTCACAATCTTCAAGTAATTCAGTTTTTTCTCTTCTTTTGGTTTGTTTACAAACAAATCAGAATTAATTTCTTGAAAGAATGAAGGAGGATTTTGGCACAATATTTTGTTTTCACTTTCATAAACTGTTTCGAGTTGATTCAAAAAACAAAAGTATCCACATTCAAAAAATTGATCTCTATTCAAAGGAATAACTTGAAAAAGATCACATTTTGGTTTTGAAATTGTTTTGAGAATTGAATTTTGATCATAAAAAGTGATTTCTTTCAAAATTTCAACTTTTTCTGTTTCTTTTCCATCATCACTGATGTAATCATTATTGTTGTTATCAAAAGAAGAAATGAAAGAAGATTTTGAAACAACACAGTTTGTTTTTGAATTTGGACAATCAACATCAACATTGAAATCACTTGATCTGCAATTCACTTTTGAATGAGAAAAAGAAAAAGTTTTCACAAAACATTCTCCTTTCACAAAATTTTGATTTGAATCACATTCAATNTATTTTTTTATTTTTTTATTTTTTTATTTTTTTATTTTTTTATTTTTTTATTTTTTTATTTTTTTATTTTTATTTTTACATTTTTATTTATTAAAAAGATACTGTAATGAGGATGTTGATACTTTTTATGATTGTTTATTGGGTTGGTAAAAAAATTTTCGTTAAAAAAAAAAAATTCCAAAAAGAAAAATTTGGAATAAAAATAAAAAATTCCAAAAAAATTTTTTTAAAAAAAATTTTGATTTAGTAAAAGCATGTTTTCATGTTTGGAAGAACAATGTGCTTCATATTTGGAATTCAAAATATTTTTGGAGGAATACAATTGGGTGGCCAACTCTTCCAACAGCAAACTTGTATTTAGTTATGAATTGTTGGGTCCTGATGGTGGTTCTTACGCTGCTTCTCAAAATCATATGAATTATGGTATGATTAAATTTTATTTTTTTTTAATATTTTTATTTTTAAATATTTTTATTTATTAATATTTTTATTTATTAATATTAAATTTTTTATATTTTTGTTATTAATTTTATACTTTAAATATTTATTTTTTTTGAATTTAATATAAGTTGTTTTTATTTATTTTTTATTTTTTAATTTTTAATTTTTATTTTTTAATTTTTAATTTTATTTTTTTAATAAAATTTTTAATTTTTGATTATTTTTTAATGATTTTTTTCAATCATTTTTTATTTTTATTTTTATTTTTATTTTTATTTTTATTTTTTTGAATTTTAATATTTTAAAAAAGTTCACTTTTGTGATTAAATTTTATTTTATTTATTTTATTTGTTCAAAAACATTCATCAGGTAAATTTTGGATCTATGTAAACGAATCAACATTCCAACTTCCTCCAAACTGTAGTAGTTGTGGATCTCCAAATTGTATATGTAACGCTGCCAACATTGTTCAAACACAACTTGAAGACAGTTTTTTACAGAACAATCTCTATTTTCAAATCCAATTCGATTATTTTGATTCTGGAAGCAACATTTTAAATGAAAATCTTATGGGGATTAATGCTCCCAAAAACAATAACAGTAAACAAAAAAAAATTATTTTTAAATATTTTAATATTTTTTTTTTTTTTAAAAAAATTTTGATTAAAAAGAGTTATCTTCTTTTGCAATTTTGGCAATCATTTTTTCGGTTGTTGGAGTATTTTTGGCGGTGTTAGTAATTATTTTCATTTTAAAAAAGAAAGAAATCCACCTTTACGAATCTTTCAAATCAAAATTTGTCAACAAGGAAAGAAGCTCTTTGATCAACAGTGATTATGAAAATGAAAATATTTAAAAAATAAAAAAAAAATTTTAAAAATTAACTTTAAAATTAATCTGAATTTATTTTTTAATAATGAAATCACAAATTTGATTTTATTTTGTTGTAATGGTAAATGAACTGGTTTCTAATCATAGAAGTGGGATTAACATCAAAGGAAGAATGAATCTTATAAACTTGTTTTGCAGCATCCAAAACAGCAGGATCATTGGGGTAAACTCTTAGAACCATCTCCATTAAAAAAAGGGCAGAGGAGTGCTTTTTTTGAAGGTTGAGTTCATTGATTATTTGGAGAAGCTCTGTTTTGGGTTTTAACTTGACCAAAACGTTAGCAAATTCATTTTGATCGAAAAGTTTTAAATCCCCTAATAATAATTTTTTTTTAAAAGAAGTTTACATAACAAAAAATAAAAAAATTTTCAAAAAAAAAAAATTTTAAATTTTTAGTTTGTTTTTTACACAGTTCTCCATTCCACCATCCTGCTTTGTTTCTCCATACAGTGTTGACAATGAAAGTGTGGGAATCGTAAAAAGGTCTCAAGTATGGTTTTTTAAGGAGATTTTCTTTATAATTCATGTTCTGATGTATTTGGTACAAAGTAAACCCTTTTCAAAAATTTTTTATTGAGATAGTTTTTTAAAAAAATTTTTTAAATATTTTCGAGAATATTTTATTAAAAAAAAATTTTTAAATAATTTTTTTAAATATTTTTGAGAAAAATTTTTTATTGAGAATATTTTTTTGATTTTATTTTCACCTTTGTTAATCATTCTAACAACCTGAGTACAAATGTCTTCGAGCAAAGAAGCAGTATCATCCAATAATATGAAACATCTATCTTCTGAATTTTTATTGAATACAATAGCTCCATGTCCTAAAATTTAAAGTTTTAAAAGAATTTTTTTTTTAAAAAAAATTTAATTAAAAAAATATTAAATAGAAAAAATAAAAAAAGAAAAAAAATGTTGAAGATATCAAATTTTGATTTAATTTTTTGTACCAGGTAATATGGTTTGGGGTTTGAGTTCAATCATTTTACGGAGAGTCTTGGCCCATTCTTCAGGGAACCTTTGTGTTTTTTGGGGATTTCCACAATTAGGGCAATTCCAAATAACTTATGAAAAAAATTTAAATAAAATAAAATAAAAAATTTAAATAAAATAAATTAAAAAATTAAAATAAAATAAAATTTTATTTTTTTTTACTAAAATCTCCAGTTAAAAGTATTCTTGATTTTGGAAGAAATCTATTGAAAAAAAGTATTTTTATTTTTTTTTTTTAAAATACAACTAATATTTTTACATATATGTGGCATCATCTGTTTCGCCTTTTCCGTGGAATAAATTTATCCTTATAATTTTTTTTTAAAAATATTAAAAAAATTAAAAATATCAAAATCAAAATTTAAAATAAATTTAAAATGAATTAATAATAAATTATAAATAAAATAAAAATAAATTAAAAATAAATTAAAAATAATTTTAAATAAATTTTAAATAAATTTTAAAAAGTTTTTTTTAAAAAAAATGTTTAACTCAAATTCTCCATATTTTAAATTTAATTTGTCTTTGTAAGTAACATTGGGAGCCAAGAAAGACTGATAAGGAAGTATAACTTTTGAGCCGAACTGTTTAGAGTTGATGAGGTTGTTGTACTCCTTCGTTTGAACGTACCTTTCCAATCTCCCTTTGATGTTTTCGTGTCCAATCATTTTAATTTCTCTTCCTCCATCTTTCTTTTGCAAATCTTTTTTTTTTTTCATTTTTAAACGGTTTTTATTTCGGTGAAAATTTTTTTTTTTTTTTAGCTGAAAATTTTTTTTTTTTTTTTTTTTTTGATAATTGCCTTGCAAGATGAATGCTGCCCCTAGATGATCTGCATGCCCATGTGTGAAGATTATGCTATCTATCCATATCTTCTTTTCTCTGAATTCCTCAAATATCTCTTTCAATTCATTGTATAACATCTCACCTAGCAATGGAAGACCTGTATCAATAATAACTAATCCTTCAATAGTTTTGATCACTAAAACAAAATTTTGAAAAAAAAAATAAAAAAATTTATATTTTTATTTGAGATGAAATTGAATTTAATATTAATTTATATTTTTATTTGGAGGATGGTATGGTAGAATATGAGTCGATAAACAATATCATTTCGTATAATTATTAATATATTCCTCTATAAAAATTTGGGAGATAAATTTAAAAAATTTAATTATGTTTCATTTAAGGTTCAAATGTCTTGATTATTCTTTATGTTCTTTTTTATTGCATAGAAATTACCACATACATTCCCCATGGAAATCTTGAAGAAGATATCCTTGTGGATTTCCTGGAAGGGAGTATTCGCACTGAATAAAGGATCAATCTCTCTTGAATCTAAAGAAACATCATTCCATGCTTTATCTGAAATCTCAAATAAGTCATCTGTGCTCATTTTTTTTTTAATTTTTAATTTATATTTTTAATTTTAATAATATTTAAAAAGAAAACTTAGTGAGGAAAAAAATAGTCAGATTTATTTTTTAATTAATAGTAAATTCTCTTATAATCTTATTTTTCAGCAGAAACATTTTCTTTCTTTATTTCTCCTTATATTAAATTTATTTTTTATTTTTTATTTTTTATTTTTTTTATTTTTTAGATTTTTTAGATTTTAAAATTTTAGTTATTTTGTCATTCTAAATTGATCATTTTTTTCCAATGTTCCTTTCTTTCCGATTTTGTTATAAAGTTCAATGAAGCTGTGTTTGGAGCTGAGGTAAACATCCAGTCTTTGTTGTGTATAGGCTTTGACATCTATGTCCAACTTTTGTGTTCTAGACTGAATCTCTCCCCAAATTACCCAATGAAGATCTTTTTCAGTAAAAAATATTAAAAAATTTCAAATAATTGGAATTTTAAGTTAAATAATTTAAATGATAAATAAGAAAGAAAAATGAAATGAATTTAAAGTAAAAATATTAAATTTATTTAAATATCAAATAAAAAAAGATAAAATAAATAAAATTAAATAAAATTTCTTAAAAATATTAAAAAATTAAAAATTTGAAATAAAAAAATAATAAAAGGATAAAATAATTAAATTAAATTAAAATGAAAACTTTAATTTAAATAAAAATTTTTACTTGCCAATATTGCAAATAAATTAATTTCAGCATATAATTGAGGTGAAAAATGAATAAGATCCACTTTTTTATTTGTGGAAGAAGAATTGAAGGATCGCAAGTAATGATCTAGGAAAGTTTTTTGGAATGAATAATCAGGATAATCCTCCACTTTCCATTCAAGTCCCATTATCTCGTTGAAGAAATTGGCTAAGTCAAAACTTATGTAATTGTAAGAGCAGTATTCATGATCAATAAGTGAGACTTCCTTAAACTTTCAAAAAAAATATAAATTAAAAAAAATAAAAAAATGAACTTGTATAAAAAAAAAAATAAAATAAAAAATATTGATAATAATAATAAAAAAATTATAAATAAAAATAAACTTAAATAACAAAAAAATTAATTAAAAAGTTGATAATAATGATAAAAAATTATGAAATATTTACAATTTTTGGGGAATGGACTTGTATAACAAAAAAAACAAAATAATGTAAATCATTTGGAATAATAAAAAAATTTAAATAAAAATAAACTTTAATAATAAAAATTTAATTAATAAAAACAAAAGTATGAATGAAAAATAAAAAAATAATTTCAAAAAATTTAATTGAAAAATAATTAAAAAAAATAAATAATTGTATCAAAAATCAAAATATTAAAAATTATTAAAAATAAAAAATAAAAATATTTTCATTTAACAATATTTTTACTTGACTTTCTTTTGTTAAAACAAAATTATAAATATTGAAATCGTTGTGACAAAAGCCAATGGGTAAGATCAAACGAGATTCTTTTGTATCATTACTTGTTCTTTTGATTTTTGGGTGATTTGGGAAATAAAGCATCTTTTCTTCAAAAAATTTTTTAGTATCTTCCACCTCCTTAATGACTTGTTTATAATTCAATTTCCAACCTGAAAAACTCTTTTCATCAATCAAAGTGAGTAATCTAAAAAATATTCAACAATTCTTTTTGTAATTTATTTTGTAATTTAATTTTTTTAAAATTTAATATTTTAAATTTTGTTCAAATTTTTTTTTTAAAAATTTTTTTTACCTGTCAAATTTGTTCCATATTAAATCTTTTTTTTTGTTTTCATTGAGATTTTTCACTTCCATTTTGTGATACATACACATTTTGTTTGCTATTTCTCTTTGGTTATTTAGCATGTCCTTCGCGTCACAAATTTTTCCATCAAAATATTCATAAACTATTCCATTGTTAAACTTTCCATATCTTTGATTTATAAAAAGAATAAAGTTTGAATACGAAATAAAATATATATTTTTTTAAATTATAATTTAAAAAAATAAAATAAATATCTCCGCTTACAATTTCGAGATGAATGGCATATTTCCCATCTGATCCATCAGCATCATTTCATTCTTTCTATCGATGTACATTTCTGTATTTTCGCCGAATATCTTGACCACATATTTATTTTCGCCTTCATCAATCCTATATACTTTTATATTCGATTCTTTTTTAAATTATATCAATGTGTGGAGATATTTTCTTTTATAAATTTCTCCATTTTATATAAATTTTCTTCAATTATTTCTTCACAAATATATACACTTAAATATAGGATGGATGTATTCATTATTAGCAATATAATACCATCAATGAATATGTAGTATTTATTTTAAAGCAATTTAATTTTGAGAGCAAAGTAAGAAGAAAAATTTTTTTTTTCTTACAGTGATTGGTACATCCTCCATTCAATTTAGCTAAAGAAAGTTTTGATACATCATTATTAGGGAATAGATTCAAGAATACATCCTTTACATTTTTCTCAATAGAATCATCTCCTTGATCCAATTTTATATCTACATCCAATACTCTCATATTTGAATACATCTTCAATCCATAGAGATTTTTATTCAAGAAGAATTTGTTCGAAGGTTTAAAAATAAATTTTTTGAAAAAGATTTTAAATTTCATTCTTTTATTTTTTTTTAATTTTTAAAAAATCAAAAAATAAAAATAATAGAAAATATTTAACTACCTTTATTTTAATTATTAAAATGAATGAGGAAATTCAATAAAATAAATTCAAAAATTAAAACTTTCTTTGGTTTAATTTAAAAACAAAAAACTTCATTTTTTATTGTCAAATTGATTTTAATTTTTAATTTTTTATTTTTATACACAAAAACAGATTAAAAAAAAAATTTTTTTTTTTTTTGAGAAAGTTCAAATATTTCGACCAAAACTGAAATCCTCATCCTGATCATTATCCACCTTATCATCATCATCCCTCCCAACAATCTTATCCCCATCATTACGATCATCATTTACCTCCTCACCACCCATACCATCAAGAAGATCCTTAATATGAAGGGAACAACTGAGGTGATAGTTAAAGGAATATTTAATTAAACGAAGCAGAACGTCTTTGAGCTCCTTCTCGATGGACTCCCGGAACCATGTGAGCTCCTCTTCTTCGACTGACTTGCCTTTGATGTAGTCGATGTCCAGCAATATGTACTTGAGTGTGAGGATGTAGTCTGTCCATATTTTCTTCCCGTGATCCCTGAAAAGCGTTGATTTTTGGTGAAAGAAACTAAACAAAGAAAAAATAAAATTAATTTTATGAGTTGTTTAATTTACGAGTTATAAAATTTGAAAATTTGAAAATTTGATTTTAATTTTAGAATTTTAATTTAATACTTCATATTTACATTTTTATTATTTTTATTCAATTTTATTTTTATTTATTATTTTTAATTTTACTTTAAATTTTTAATTTTACTTTAAATTTTTAATCAATTATTTTCATTTTTGATTTTTTGTTTATGTTAATTTTAATTTATAATATTTTATCTCTTATTTTCAATCTTATTTTATTTTTATTTTTATTTATTTTCAATTTTATTTTTACTATAATTTTTATTTTTTATTTCTTTTTTTAATTATAAATGAACCACAATTTAATCAATTTTAATTTTTATTTTACCTAGAAAGAGAATCAAGATGAGTGCCCTCCAAAATCTTCTCCTTCTTGACAAACTCATCAATCTTCTCCAAATGAGGAAAATCCTTGAGAACATTGACCTTGCTCTGACAAAAGAGGTCGGAGATATTGGAAAGCTGGCGGATCATTTTTTCGATATTGTCCAACTGAGACATGCTCGTCTTCATGAAAGGAATGAAGTCGGTGACTTTGTAGAAAGACCAGCCCTTGTTGAGCTTGGGGTCTTGCGGGTAGCGCTCGGAGCTGATGAATTCGCGGAAGTTGGGCGAGTTTTTCAGTTTGGGGTGGCTCAGCATTTTTCCGAACCATCTTTTGAAGCCCCACTTTCTGTTTTCTATTTTCAACTCTTCTTCGTTCGAATTTCCTTTCGAAAAAAAAAATATATATGTTCTTAAAGTAAATTCATTTAAAAAATTTTTTGGAAAAAAAAAAATTATTCGATTTTCTCTTAGGAAGTTTTTGATTAATTGTATCATTTATTTTTTAAAATTAATCAATAAATTAATGAAGAGATTAAAATTTTTTGAGCAAACATGAAACATTTTTTTTTTTTCTTTGATAAAGTTCTCATTGATCTATAAACCCAATGAAATCATATTTGTAAAAAAATTGCAAAAAAATTAAAAATCTTCTTTTTCGAGAATTAATTGGGTTACAAATTGGGAATGAATTATTTTTTAAATTTGAATGCCAAAGATAATTTCAATTAAATAATCATGAAATAAACTATAACATGCAAATTTGTTGTATTGAAAGAAATCATAGTTGTATTGTTGAATAATTTTATATTCTAGTGTCCATTAATATTTTTCCTATCAATGATTAATGTTATATATTTACCAATTAGATACGATATAGAACTCCATATCCCATAATCTTTTGGAGGTATTGAGGGCAATGGAAAATTCTTCAGCACCTCCATTAATTTCAGCTGTATGGAATCGAAATCGTTGTATCTCCTCTTTATGGTGATCTTTTCATCCAATTCTGTGATGGAAAATACAATATCATAAAATGTGGTTTTATTTTCATCAAAATGTTTGATTTCCATTCCATTCTTTATTCAAAAAATGATGAGAATCGAGTACAAAATTAAATTTTATTTGGGATATAATATTATATGCAGTTATATATGTGTTATGATAGATATAATTTTTATGTTTTTACAAAATATTCACATTGAATTCCATTGTCTTCATAATTTGGTTTTCTTTTTTCTTCTTGAAGAAACATCTTTATAAAAAACAAATTTTTTTTTTTATTATGGTATGATTGAAATTTAGGTGAAAGTAAGAAGAAAGATGATGCTTTTTTTTCTTTGTGAAAAAAGCTCAATGATTGAACAAACAAAAATTCAAAAAAAAGGTAAAATATTCCAAGAAAATTATCTTTACAAATTTTGTTTTTTTTTTTTAATAATTGATGTATTCACAAAAAAAAAAAGGCGGTTCCTCAATTCAAATCAATTTTCAAATTGTTGCACAAAGATTGCAAATCACTCAAACACTTGTCGTGATAATGGTAACAGAACTTGAGGAGAGGAGGAATGCAAGATTTCAAGTCAGAGTCAATACACTGCAGGAACCATTTAGTGTAATCTTGGTACAACTTGGGCTCGGAAACATCACCAACAGACTTTTTGAAGTTGGAGAAGTCGTAGCAAATGTATTTGAGGTTGTAGATGAGTTTGAGCCATAGGTCCGTGCCGTTTTCCGATTGGATTACCAAGGCCATGTTACCCAAGCTTTCGAGTAAAGGAGCTACGAGAGAATTTTCCATGAATGGTTTGTCAGAATTGAACGGTTCAATGTGATAAGCCTATGCATGAATAAATGAAGGAGGAAGAATTTTTAAAATAAACAAATAATCAAAATTTCAATATTTTAAAAACATGTTAGTATAAATTTTGTTCTCATTAATCCTTATTTTTCAATTGGAAAAAACAAAAATAAAAATGATAATATTTCCACGAATCATTTTATAAATGAAAAAAAAAATTCTAAAAAAATTGTACCTCTTGATTGTCTTGTATTTGAGAATAAATATTCATCATTTTTTCGGATATTTCCAACAAAGAAAGATACATTTTCTCCATTTCTTCCAAAGTAGTGTCCTTAGTAACAGTTTTTTGAGGCAACAACTTCCAAGGACTGTATTTCTCAAAGATGCTTTTATTCTTCAATTCATGCTCGACAATCTGCCTGTAGCTGTCCTTGAAGAAATCTCTGAAGATGGATGCTGAATGTAACTTTTCGTTTGAGAACATTCTCTTCAGCCATCTTTTGAAAGCCCACCTGCGTTCGTTTATTTGTGCTTCTGCACTATTTTCTACAAGAAAAATTTGTGAATATTTTTTGGGAAATTTATTTTAAATCAAAAAGAATATAATATTGATCACTTTTTTTTTTGTCGTATTGATCACTTTACAAATAAATTTTGTTTTCTTAAAACCATTTTAAAATTAAATTTTACGTTTTCCTTAAGTAAAAATTATAGACAAACTTGCAATAAAATTATTAGAATATTATTTCAATAAATTCTTTTTACAACATTCAATTGAGATCATGTGTTTTAAAATAAATTTTTTTTGAAGTAAATTTTCTATAAAAAAATAAAAAACAACATTAAGGATCTGTTATTCAATATTGTTGATGAATATCGATGATATAATTATTTTGTGATTATTTATAATTATAAATAGAAAGAGATTTTTTTTTTTCTTACTGTATATATATTTCTTTGCAAATTGCAAATCATCTGGTTGTGGTATTGAAGGTATTGGAAAATATTTCAATTGTGGATCTTCAAACAATTTCTTTTGTGCATATTCGAAATCGCTATATCTTCTTTCTATCTCAGTTTCCAAATATCCATCTTTCAAATTTATTTTATAGTAAGTTGTCGAACTGTTTGATGGATCTATTGTTATTTTTATCTTTAATTTTTCCTTTATAAAAAAATATAACAAAATTAATGGTATGGATATTTTATATTATTGCATGATATTCAATCTATATGTTTTATTGGCTGGATATATTATTATCATCTTTTCATTTGCGAAATAAATTATCCTAATTGCTATTATATGAACATTTTGATAATATAGAAAATAAATATGAACCATTTGAAATCTTCCAACATCAAATTCATCCATCATATTGAATTTCTTGTTTAAAGATATGGTATGGAAAGAAATGGTACCTAAATTTTATTTTAATTTTAATATAATGTTGAAATTAAAAATATTCGCTTTGAAAAAAGTGAAAAAAATATCCAAATTTAGGTCTTTATTTGACAATGGAAGTGAAATTCTTTGTTGTCAAATAAAACAATATACTTTTAAAAAGCATAATAAACCAAATTCACTCTTTTTCAAAAAATAAATTTGTTTGTGACATTGGATGAATCATTCAGTGAAAGATTTATTTGATCAAAAATGAATGTCAAAATGGTTTAAAATCAATTGGGATCTCAGTCAAAATCTAACATATATAAAAAAAAAAGGAGAATGGCGTTTTTGATATTCACTAAATTCGTTGAGGATGAATTATATTTGCTTTTACAAATGAGATCTCACAAGATAAAGAATCCCCTGTCATTATGTTTTATAGGGGGAGGATTATCACATAGAGAAAGAAAAATGAATGCTGATAGCATAGAGAAATTCTTTGCTATAAGAAGACATGCAGCAATGAGGTATCAATAAAAGGGAAGATTCCAATTTATAACAAAGAGATATTTATTGTGAGGGATATTTTTTTTAATAATAGGGAAGCGCAAGAAGAAGCAGGGAATGATGAAAACATGGTAAGTTTATAAAAAAAGATATGCTGAATATTATATAGTTCTATGATCTTATAGGATACTTATAAATTGCCAATAAATTTCAAATTGAATTTTTTTTTTTTTTATAAATTTATCAATCTGATAAATTTTAGGAGGGAAATGAAATGAACGGACATTATTTTCGATTGCCAGGTGGAGTGTTGAATGTGGGAAGGTTGGATGACAACAATACAAGGGGATTCATGCAAAGCATTACGGGGATGTTCGTCTACGTTATGCAACAAAGTGATGGAAGATATTACGACCAGTGGAAACCCAGAGCAGAAAAAAGGTTAAAAATAAAAAAATAAAATAAAAATATAAAATAATAAAAATATAAAATAATAAAATAAAAAAATAAAAAATAAAAAATAAAAAATAAAAAATAAAAAATAAAAAATAAAAAATAAAAAATAAAAAATAAAAAATAAAATAAATCATAACAAAAAATTGATAAAAATGAAACCAAAAAAATAATGACATTATCTCATTAAAAATAACAATAAAAAAATAATAAAAAAAAAATTATTATTCAAAAACAATTATTTAACATAATGTATAAAAAACCCCTTTCTTCTAAAAACAGATTTAAAGGAGAAATAGACACGAGTTACGGAGAAAATGGATATAGATGGATCAAATTGTCAGAAGTGGGGAATCATTTGAACGAGATGTCACATTGGATCAAAAATCTCTTCGAAACGAAAAATTCTCCGCTATGGTTTGAATTGAATTACATTTTAGAGAAGAGGGTGAAAGTTGAAGGGAAAAACTCTTTTTTCTCGTATTCTCTTAACAGATTCTGTTTGGGTTGTAAGGTTCGCGAGAATCTCCCCAGTTTTCATTTTTGTAAAGATTGCGTTTCTATCAAGTATGATCTCAATCAGCTTGTCCATAATGAAAATAAATTCATGAAGGAGAGAGAAGAAAGAAGAAAGAACAATAATAACAATCATTTCAACGGGAATAACAATCTCCCTAATTTAAATAACAATAACGACGGAAATAATAATTTTATAAGAACAAACAATGACAATAATCTAATTAATAACAATAATAATTTAAATTTAAATAATAATGACAATCTTAACAATAATCTAAATAATAATTTAAATTTAAATAATAATCTCAATAATAATTTTTTAAGAACAAACAATGATAATAATTTTAATTTAAATTACAATGGTAACAATAATTTTGATGGAAATAATGACAATGGAAATGATAATAATTTTAATGGAAATAATAATTTAAGAATAAATAATGACAATATTTTTAATTTAAATGACAATAATAATTTTAATTTAAATTATAATAATAACGAATTGAAAAATTCTTTAAACAAAAATCTCCCAAAAAAAAATGGTCATGAGAGACCTGCTTGCTACTGTTGTTCTATTCATCCTATTTCAGTTGGAAGCTTTTTTTGCAGCTGGAATTGTGAGAAGAGTTTCACTCGAGCTAGAAATATCTGCAGGAATTGCAAGTTGAGACAAAGAGAAGGGAAACACAATTATTGTTCTAAATATTGTAAAAGAAATTATGTTCGCTTCAATTATAATAAATGAAAAAATAATTTACAAACAATTTTTTAAAAATAAAACAAACAAAAAATTTTTAAATTAAAAATAAATTAAATTTATTTATTTCAATTTTTAAAGAAAAGATTTTCTGTCCACCCTTTTGATGATCTCAAACAAAATAAATTTGGGTATCTTGATCTTGCTTTTCTTTTCAAACACTTTCAATCCCAAAACAAATTTGAAGATTGAGTTTTGGAAAGAACAATGTAAAATGGGATGAATCTGAGTATTCCATTTTAAATTGCATTCTAAAAGATCATTCAAAAGTTGAAAGTTCTCATTATATGAAATATCGTTCCTATCGAGTTTTATAGATGTTAAAGAATTGTTCTTTTTCATTACATCTACCAAAATCAAGATTTCATTGTCGAGAAGATTGTTGTTGGAGAGATCAAGAGTTTTTAATTTGGAGTTTCTCTGAAGAGAAGAAGAAATTAAATCTAGTTTTGAGTAAATCTTGTTTGATTTCATGTCGAAAGTAGAAAGAGAATCGTTGTTCTCAATAAAATCAGACAAGTTTGTTGGGTTGTTCATGATGTCACAAGATTGCATGAATAACGTTTTCAAAGATTTGTTTTGTTTGAGAGAATCAAATAATAATTCAAAGGAATGAGAATCAAAAAGATTTGAAGCAAAAATTAATTTTTTGAGAGTTCTGGTTGATTTGAAATATTGGCAAAGTAGTTCAATATCATTTTGTTTAAACTTAATGAAAGATAAAACAAGAGAAGTTATTGAATTGTTGATTTTCAATCCTTCGCAAATGGGTCCATAATCATAAACCTTGGCATTGTTTAGATTCAAATCTGAGATTGAATGATTTGTTTCCAAAAAATCCCTCAATAATTGACATGTTTCGTTTGACAAATCTCCCAAATCTATTTTCTTGATTTTTTTACTTTCTTTCAAATTTTTGAGCAAAGAATTATTGAAAAAAATTTCCAAATCATTATTTTTTAAGAAATAAATATATTCACAATTTTGATATTTGTTTAAACTTTGACAAAACAAGGCAAGTTCTCTTTCTTTCATATTTGGAGCGTTAATAAATATTTCTTTCAAATTATTTTTGTTCTGTAACATTTCATTGAAACACAAAATCAATTCTTCATCGCAATCACCAATATTCACTTCAATAGAAGTCAACAATCTGTTTTTTTTCAAAATTTGGAAATATTTTTTTGTTATTTCATAATTCATTGAAAAATTGGTTTTAAAAACAAAAAAGTTTTGGTTTTTCTCGAAAAATTTCTCGAGAAAATCCAAGTTCTTAATCTCATTTACGAAACTCCCATAAAATTCAATCGTTTCCAATGTGTTGTTGCCTTTAAAATTCTCACAAAAAGTTTCCAAACAATCCACGCCCACTTCTCCATAAAAATAAAAATACTTGATTGTTTTATTTGCCGAAAGAAACTTTGAGATTTTTTCAACTCCACTTTTCCGAACAAAGAATGATGTACAAAATGAAAGACTTTTGATCGATTTATTTGTAGATAATCTCTCACAAATGATATCAATACACTCCATAATTATACGGTTGTTATTGAAAAAAATTTCTTCGAGTATTTCATTCTTTTCGATATTTTCCAACAAAATTCCGCATTGTTTCGGAGATAGTTGTACATCAATTTCAAATTTTTTCGTAATTTTGTTTTTTAAAAGAATTTCTGCTATTATTTTCATCTCCTCTTCATTAGGCTCCAATTTGCTTAAAACCACTTCTTTCTTTTTCATCTTTGTATTTAATGTGCTTCACTTTTATTTTTGCAATAAAAAAAAAAACTAAAATTTTTACCTCATTGTTTATCCTGATTACTTTTTCTCTCTTCTTATCTTTTTCCTGTTTCATATAAATAAATATTTATTAATAATTGATATTTACATACAGTGTATGGTGGGTGATACGCATAATTATGCAAATTATTTTTCCTTATAATATTTTCATAAAAATTAATTGGGAATACAATCATAATTTGTTTGATTGATTACATTTATTGGGATATTCATATAGATATTAAATATTGAAATTTTTTATTACCATTTGTTTGGGTTAAAATTTTGATCAAGGATTCTTGAATTTAAAAAGATCAATTCGTTTTATTCAGATAATCAAAAGAGAATTTAGAATTCAATTTTTTTTTATATTTGATTTGAAAAAAGGTCAAATTAATTTTTATAAATTTTAACCCTGTTTGTTTTCTATGAAAGAAAAAAAAAAAAGAAAAGCTATTAACAATAAAAATGTCAGAATTTATTTTACAATTTGACAGAAAAATAATTATTGATGTCAAAAATCTTTTTCCTGTGATAATGATCATGGATCAACTTCTTCAAAGAATGATTGACGACAACATTCATCTCACTCTTCTCATTCAAAATACCCAAAGAGTAATAATCATCGGAAAAAGAGATTTTGTCGTGACAAACAAAGTTGTCAACACCCAAATAACTAATGATATAAAAAGGAGGGTTTTTATAGTTGAAACGGACAAGCCACTTTCGGGAACCCGGAAATTGGGAGAGGATCAGATGGGCGTTTTCCTCGCTCATTTCGGTGTAGAACCAGGGGTTCTTGATGATCTTGTAGCAGTTGTCGATGAAGCTGAAGGTGGTGATGTCGAAACCAAACCATTGGACCATCATGTTGAAACGATCAATGGTGACTTTCGAAAATGAAAAAAAAAATGTAAAAAAAAAAATGTAAATTAATAAGAAAAAAATAACAAAAAATTTAAATTAATAAGTAAAAAAAAAAAATAATTCATTAAAATAAAAAACCTTTAATATAAAAATAAACTGAAAATTAATTATCAAAAAAAAAAAAAAAATTTTTAATACAAATTTAAAATAAATAAAAAGCTTTTTATTAATCATTCAAAACAAATAAAATTTTATTTTCACTGATGAAATAAACGTTCTATTTATAGAACTAGTAAATATTAAAAATGAACAAATTTAATTATGATTATAAATTAAAAGGTTTTGAAATTAATTTAAAAAAATATATAGGTAAATTTTTTTTTTTACCTGTATAATTATTTTTTATTTTAAAGTTCGAAACAGGAGAACAGACAAGCTTTCTCAGAGCAATCATTTTGGTCTCGTAGTTTTCTACTTTGAAATGTTTGTTCTCTTTCATCAGGCCTTTGATGAAATTCTGGAAAATGTCCCAATCCAGCCTGTGGAAATCGGTGGTGCGGAGTCTCTCCGATTTTTGTGGATCGTAAAGATCGTAACGATGGATGATTTCATCTCGAGGGGAACTTAAAGCATCTTTCAAAAAAAAATGAATTAAAAAAAAAAATTAAAAAATAATTTTTCTTAAAAATGAATTCTTTTTCAAATGAATTCTTTTTTTAATAAAAAATGATAGAATAAAAGAAAAAATTTAAAAAAACTTCTATAAATAAATTCTTTTTTAAAAAAAAACATAAAAAAAAAAATATTTGTGTATATTGATCCCAAAAAATCTTTTCAAATGATTTTTTTTTTCACTTTTTCTATTAAGTGAAAAAAATAAAAAAAATCAAAAAAAAAAAAATAAAAAAAATCAAAAAAAAAAACAAAAAAAAATCAAAAAAAAATCAAAAAAATAAAAAAATTAAATAAAATGATAAAATAAATCATAAATTTTACTTTCTTGCTCAGAATTTTTGCTTGGGATTGCAGTATAAGTTTTTTGCATATTAACAGGAAAAATGGTTTGTTTTCTTGCATTGGGAGATCTTTTGGGAGAAGAAAGATTATCAAGCATGGTGGAATCTCGTTGGGTGTTGCCTCCAATTTCTTTAGTGTGACCCATTATCTTTTTGGTGGTGTTGGTGTTCAAAAGGTTCATTTCACTGCGAGGAGTCATGAGATTGTCTGTGTCGTTCCTGTCTACTTGTTTGGAGACTCTCCTCTTGATGTCAGCATTCTCCTTTTTTTCCAAGTAAGTTTCTTTGTTTTCCACCAATTCTCTCCTTTTTTTAAAAAAAAAATTTTTAATTTTTAAAAAAAAAAGTTTCATTTATTTTCAAAAAATTTTATTCAAAAATTTTAATAAAAATATTATTCAAAAAAAGATCATTTTTTAATTATTTATTTTTTTTTATTTTATTTTTCATATTTCAGTTTTCAAAAAATTTATTTATTAAAATCATAAAAAAATGAATTAAAAAAAGATCATTTATTCAAATTATTCAATTTTTTATTTAAACTTTTCCAAAAATAAAAAGGAAAATTCATTTTTAAAAAAATAAAAATCAAAAAATGAAAATATAGATTCTAAACAAATTAATGATCTTCATTAGTTAAAAAAAAAGATCATTTGTTTTAATTATTAAGAAATTTGAAAATAATCTTTTATTTTTTTAAAAACAAAATTTACCAAACTTTCCTTGCTTCAGAGTTTTCGATTCTCAAAAGAACAAAATTATAGTAGGAAATCTTTTTAATGACCTCAGCCCAAGAAGAAGGTCTGCTCTTGGGATTTTTGTAAGTGAAAAGTTTCACAAGCTGCTCGAGCTTCTCTCTCATCTTGCAACCAACCACAACCTTCTCGTTCTTGCTGAGGAAAAGCTTCTTCAAAATGATTCCAAAAGCGAAAATATCAGATTTGATGGTAGGAACGCAAATACGGTCTTTTTCGTACTGCTCCTTGAGTTCGGGTGCAAAATACTTTTGAATGCTTTTTGGTAACTCTGATATTTCAAGTTGTCCGGTATGCTTTAAAATCCTCAGACCCAAATAGATGATGCAGATAGAGTCCTCGGATCCCACCCAGATGTTCTCACAAAACAAGTTCCCGTGCACACATTTTGTTTCTATGTTGAGTTGGTTGATGCTGAGCCAATACATTGCGTGGGCTATGGATGTTGCTATTTTCATTCGCGACTCTATGGTGAAACTTTCTCTACGTTTGATTATTTCAGAAAGAAGCATTTCTTTCTCGTGTACTGGGCTCAGCAAAAGATAGAGTTTGTTCACGGAATCTATGCTTGCAAATCCTCCTAGAAACGATGAGAATTGTTTGTGATGTATCGTGCGTAATCTCGAGAATTCTTGGAAGATGTATTCATACTCATTCTTTTTGGCATCCAATGATAAAGATGCCACAAATACATCGAATCTTGATATTGTTCCTGTATGCAATGTTCCATATGGGAAAAATCTTTTCACCAATGATCCTCCAGATAGATAATATCTTTTGTCAAAGAGGATTGAGAAAAATATAAATTTTGAAAAAAATCATACCTAAGATTCATTCTATCTATTGATGTTCTCGATGTGAATTCTTTTTGATTGTCATTTGATAAAAATCTCCTCCCATATTTTGGTGTTTCTAAAATTTCAGATGTCATATCCACATTTATCTTTCTTTGCAAGATTCTCATTTGTTGTCTCAATTCCTCTATTTTTATATCTATAAAGTTTGTATTTGTTAATTCCTTCAATCCTACGTATCCTTTTAAAAATTTCAAATCTATTTTCTTCTTTATTTCAAGATATTCATTCAAAAGATGTTGTATTTTCTCCACTTCGAGTTTGCTACTCGATTTTTCCCTAATCATCGTTTATAAATCTCAAAAATTCTTTCGGTTATGATAATCTTGAATGAAATTTCTAATCAAGGTAGATCCTTTCTTTTATACTTCAATTTTTTTTTTTTTTTTATTTGCACTGAAAACTTTGAAAAATTATTTTTTAATCAAAAGGTGAAAAAAATTTATACAAATAAAATATTTAGTTTAAATATAAGGAAGATTGAATGGATACATTTCGATTAATTGATTTTTTTTAATTTGCTTTTCAAGGATTTATTGAAAAAAAAAAAAAATATCTCTCTTCTCTTATTGATCCCACTTCTATTTGATAATTTTGAAAAAAAATATTAACATGGAAAGCAAAAAACAATCAGAATAGAATGGAATAATATAATGAGAAATTGGAGCCAAGAGAAAAAAAAAATATAAAAATATTTTTATTTTTTTTTACGTAATTTTTTTTAAACAGGATATATTTAAAATTAAAAATATAAATTCAGCAAATAATATTCACAAACAAAAAAATGAAAAACAATCACAAAAACATTTCCTTTAAATATAAGAAAATAGTATTATTTTTATGCTAAATTTATTTTCATACATAATCACAATCATAAAAAAAATATACACTCAAAAAATAAAAATATATAAAAATATAAAAAAAAAAAAATTTTAAACCTATTTCATTTTCAAAAAAAAATAATAAAGGTTCAACAAGTTTGCCATTCTTGAACAATAAAAGAAAAATAATTCAATAAAAGAAGCAAATAAAACAATATATCAAGATTAAAAAAAAAGGATCAAATTGATAAGAACAATCAAATACTGGATACATATTAAAGAAACATACAAATGGATTTGAAGGTAATATTTTCTAATATTAGCCATATATTAAAAAAATAATACTAATTCTATCTTTTTTATAAATATCTTATCAGGATGAAAATTATAACAGTTCAAATTCTAATTCAGAAGATAATGATGAAGAAATCAAATGTAGATGTGGACAAAATGTAGATAGTGGATCACTTATGATTTGCTGCGATAAATGCGAATTTTGGCAACATGCAGAATGCTATTTTGGAATAACAAAACAGAAAATGCCAGAAACCTTTTATTGCCATCTATGCGTTCCCAAACAGGTAATATATTTTTAATTTAAAATATTTATAAAGACCTAATAAAAATTAATATCTATTTTCTATAGGCTGATATGTTCAAATATATAGATAATGAAGACATTAGGAATGAACTCTTGGTATGCAATATAAAAAAAAAAAATTTTTATTCTCTTTTATAAAATTATAAATATAAAAATAAAATTAGTAATTATTTTTGTTCCATATATTCAATTTATCAATTTTTTCTTACCCTTATTTTTTTCTCCCATCATATACAAGAATGATTGGCTAGAATATGCAAAGAAAAACAAGAAGAAAAGGAAGAAGAAAAAAAATCAAGAAGACTACAACTTCAATACCAAAGAGGTTGCAGTATTGGAAAGATATTGGAAACATTATTGTAGAAATGCTCATAATGAGGAATTATCTGTAAGAAATAAAAGAGAAAAAAAATTTATAATTTATATAATACTAACAATTTCTCCATTTTTAATACCATTAATATATAGGAGAATATATTGAGATCAGTTGCGATAATATTTAATTGCAAAGTGGCAATAATACACGAAGTATTCTACAATATGGCATTGGATATACAACAATTGAGCTCACCAAGTTTCATTGTGGGCACAGATAATAAAGATCCTTTTTCTGGATGGAAGTTGAAAAATGAAAACATATATACAAAGGTATCAGACAACATCACCAAACCAAAAGAAATATCAGATCCAAATTCATTGGATAATCCTTTGGAGGATTTCATGAAGGTGTTAAAGGTTGAAATGTGGGAGGAAAAGAAAGATCAGAATGATCAATGGTATCTTGAATATGGTGTATTTACAAATAGAGCCATTGATCAATCACAATTGATAATAGAGTTTTATGGAAAATTTACCACGTGGGATGCTTACAGGAATCTCAAAGGAAAACTCACCAAACCAAATTTTCGTGGATTGATCTTCCCTGAGAAGGGTCTTTGTGTCGATGCCACCAAACATGGAAATGTTTCAAGATATCTAAGAAGATCATGTTCTCCCAACGCGAAGGTGATTGAAAAATGGATAGATGGGAAGATGAGATTGGGAATCTTTTCAACTTGCAAGATTGAAGCTGGAAGTGAAATCACCATCCCTTTTGATTATTCTTATGGATCTCTCAGAAATGGTTTGGAATGTGCTTGCACTAAAGAACAATGTCCTGTTCTCTTGTGGTACATTGACAGAAAAAAATTGAGCGATACGTTCCTTGAATGTAACAAGTTGGAGACAATAGTCAAAGAGAAGGAGCCAAAGATTGTGATCGAACAACAACCTATTCCCAAAAAGAAGGTGATTATAGATTTGCAAGTTGATGTTGCTCCCACACCTATCCCACATGAAACCAGATCAAGATCCAAATCAAGGAGAAATTCATCAAAGATGAGCAGAGAGGAAAGGAAACTCCAAGCAATCGTACAGACCATTGACAGATTGGAGGAACAAGAGAAGAAGAAACAAAGCCCTCTTCCTAATCATTTGTCTCAAAAAACCTCCCTCAAAACATCCACCAATTCATTAGCCAAAAAAACATTGTTTCCGTCAAATAACAATAACTTTAGGGAATCAAGCCCCAAAGCTCAATCCAATTTGTTGAACAAGAAGCCTCTTGGTCATTCTTCCCAAAATGTGAATGGATCCATTTTGAATAGCAGCAAAATCCCTTCTTCCAACAACTCTTCTTCAAGAACTACCCCTCCCAAAGGCCAGATAAAGAAGGAATTGAAGGAGAGTTCTGAAGTTGTTCTTCCGAAGATGGTTGGTAAGAAGGCATGGATGACCAAGTATCTTACTGAAGAGAATGAATCCAAATCAGAAGAAGCAAATCAGAGTCCTTTGCAGGGTTCTCCTTCTTCTTCTCCTATTGATAGTACACAAAACACAATCATCGAAAATAACAATAATGTAGTTCAATTCAAACAAGAGGAGATACATGAGAATATCATCATCTCTATCAATAATACTAACACAAATCCAAGCATCAATAATAATAATAACAATAACAATGAAAAGATTGAAAATAATAATGTCATTCAAAAGAATGATAATATAAATATAAATACTGTAAATAATAACAATAATAATAACACACATCATTCTTTTCAAATACATAGTATACAAATACAACCCTCAAAAAATGAATTGATACCTCCTCCAATCTTTAAATTCCACACTCATCCTTCTCAATCTACCATCTATGTGCCACCTCCCATTAATGATCCTATCCAAGAAAATGGAACAGGATCTACCAACAAAAGAAAATTGGAGGAGAGCAATGGAAGCCACCAACATTTTATCACCGAAACCCTCAGTAATAATAACAATAATAATCTCATTTTAAACAATCCTGTTACCCTTCCTTTGCCTCCCAACAGCCCTCCTGCATCTCCTCCTGATATTGGACCAGAATTGCCTCCTGATCCAAAGAAAAGAAGAAATTCTAACAATGGCACTGATAATCTTGTAAATTCTCACCAAAATGAAGCTAAATCTAATGATAATATCCTGCCACCAATTAATGATGCTCCTCCTTCAACTCATACTCCTCACATTCAACAAGAGAGTTATTCTAAAGATAACCCCAATTTAGTCCATATCAATGGAAATAATGGCAATTCTTTCATCAATCTCAATGGCAATGGCTATGTTGATCGACAACCTAAAGGGATCTATAATAATAATCCATCTCAAGGGAACAATAATTTTCCAATAGATTCCATCAGGAATAATTGAAAAATTATAAATTTTTTATAATAATTGTTTAAAAATAAATTTCTTTTTTAATTATATTTTTACTGCTTTTTTGACAATAATGATCAAACTCTTCATTTTTCTTTCTTGTATTCAAATTTTTTTTTTTTTAATTCAAAAAAATTGATTCAAAAAAAAATTGATATAGATGTTTGACAATGAAGGAAATACCAATACATTTTGAATCTTTATCTTATTTTAGTAAATTTCTGAACTTTAAATTTAATTCTTTTTCAGCTCAAACCATATTTAACCGATTTATTAGATTATGGGCTTTTTTGTAATGGTTTGAAATTATAAACACCTCAATCATTGATATTTTATAAGCCAAAATGGAATCTCTTAAAAATAAAAAAAAATAAAAATGATGCATCATATTAAACTAGGTAAACATAAAATGATCACTCATCAAAAAAAAAAATAAGTGAAATAATATTTTTTTGGAATAAAAGTAAAAGAAGAACATGAAATGATTTTGGATGATGAACTTATAAAAATATCAATCTGTAACAAAATTGGGAGGAGGCAAGAAAATGAAGATAGTCATTTAATAGAAGGAACGAACAACGAAGGATTAAGTAAGATTCTTTCAATAAAAGAAATTTAAACTTTATTTCAATCTTACATAAAAGCTGTTGGTTGTTTTGCTGTTTTTGACGGGCATGGAGGATCAGAAGCAAGCAAATTCTGTAAAAAAAATTTGTAAGAAGAAATGAATTTCCAAATTTTTAGAAGAAAATTTTCATTTTCATTTCATTTTAAAATTTAATTATCCTATTAAATGATTAAAAAAAAGATTTAAAAACTTGTCGAAGAATGTGAAATTTCTTGCAAACGACGAAGATAAAGTCAAAAAAAGCATTAAAGAATCTTTCGCAGAAACAGATGAACAACTTTTGAGGGAGCATGGAGGTAGAAGTGCAGGAACCACCGTTTCCATGTTGCTTCTAAGAAACAATAAGTTTTACGCATGTAATGCTGGTGACTCCAGAATAGTGATTTCTAGAAAGTTTCGGGCTTATGATTTGACATATGATCATAAGCCTAATTTACCTTTAGAAAAGGAAAGAATCGAGAGATATGGCGGTTTTGTTCAAAACAACAGGGTAATCTTTTATAAAAAGAAAAAAAGTTAAAATAATAAATTTATTATTTTGAATATATTTTTTTTACATTTAAAATTATTTAGAAAATTAATATTACAATAAAATTTTTTTAAAAAAATTTTTACTAGATATTTGGTGATTTGGCTGTTTCGAGGGGATTGGGAGACTTTATGTTTAAAGGAGCTTTCGGAAAGGATTTCGTAGAAAAGAACTACATTGAATTCAACAATATTCTCAACATCACAGGTGATTTGGTAAGTAACGTACCCGACATTTCGATTCAACAACATAACAAAGAAGAGGATCATTTTGCCATCGTTGCTTGTGATGGTCTTTGGGTTTGAAAAAATAATAGAAAACTAATTTTTTTTGTTAATTTTTTGTTAATTTTTTAGGATATTTTTAGTTCACAAGAAGCAGTTGATGTAAAAAGTTATTAATTAATAATTTTTTTTTTATTTTTTTTTTTAAATTTTTTTTCTGTTTTAATTATTTTTTAAAAGATGGTTTACAGGTTTCTTGAAGAAGGGATGTCTTTTATGCGAATTTCCGAAGCTATGGTTGACAGTGCCATTAAGAAAGGTTCCACTGATAACGTTACTGTTATTTTGCTATTCTTTGAATCTGTCTTACAACTTAAAATGAACACCAATGAAATACTTGTGAATGGAGAGATAATGAATCACAAAAATTTTCCTCACAAAAGAGTTGGAATTTTTAGTGTTATCAATTAAAGAAATAAAACTTAATTTTTTATTGCACAACAAAAGATTAAAATTAATTTTCGATTAATCTTTTTGGTTACCAAAAAAATTAAATTTGAAGAATTCATTTAAAAACAATATTTTAATTAAAGGATTGTCAAGTTAAAATTAAATTTGTTTAAGAATCTTTACTTGATCATCCATATAAACAACATATTCCCATCCATTGTCTCTTGGTATACAGACAGAATCGTAACCTTCTTTTTGTAATTTTTCGAACGTTATGCTTTCGTCTCCATATTTGCTAATTGTCTTTATATTTCCTAAATAAACTTCACATTCAAAAATTACACCTTTATTAATGGCTTTATGTTCTGTGTGTTCTTTTGATGTCGCGAAATAGATTCCAGAACCAGCCAAACCTTTATATCCCACTCTTTTGAATCCTGTTTTAGATATTGAATTGGCTATTTCTAAATCTGTTTGATGATATAAAATTTTTGAATTCATCATCAATCTTTGATTTCTTTCATATAGCTTTTTATTTTGATTATAAAGATTATCATTTTTATTGAGAGAAGAAATAAATTCAGGATTTGCAGGCCTTAATCTAGATTCATTTCCAACATGAAAAACCATTTTGGCACGCTTTTCATATGTTCCGTCACGACGCCAACCCATTATCATCGAATCTACTTGATTTTTGTTATCATATTTTAGCATCAAATAATCGAAAAATGTGTTATAATATATATCCATAAGAATATTAAAAGAGAGAATAATTTTTTATATATAATTTTCTTTTCAATTAAATATAAAGTATATATTTTGTGGATGTGAAGTAATAGTAAAACATTTCATGAATTTATGTAAGAGGAATAAATTATATCAGTAAATTTTTAATGATGCAAATTTGCATAATAAGGATTTCCAACAACAATCATATTATCATCCAATCCCTCCCTCTTCTTTGACTTTATAAAAAGCATTAGAAATAAATAAAACTCAAAATAGTTTAAAATAGTTTAAAATGAAAATAATAATAACAAAGGAAATTTTGTTTGATTTTTATTTTTTTTTACATTAAATAATATTGGGAGCAATAAATATTTTTTCTTTTGTTAATTGCTCATTTTAAACAAAGAATATTCTATTAATCTGTCCAGTTTTTGCAAGTTCATAATTATATCAAAGTTTCTGTAAGTTCTATACTGATAGTTTGTCTTGTATTCGCAAGTGTTTGGATCAAAAGGGGTTGTGATATTACTTACGCCCACAATACTCACTTCATCATTCGACTCAATAGAGTAATAAAGATCATTTATCCAAAAAAGAGAATTCCACAAGTGGGCTTCATTGAAAAAAAAAATATTTAAAATTTTAAATAAATTTTTAAAAAAAATAAAAAAAAAATGTTAAATTTATCAAAAGAAATATTTTAAAATGTTAAAAATTTTTTTTTATTTTTCTTTTTGAATTTCTTTTTTTTTTTACCTTCCATGTGATCAGATGTAAATGTATTTTGATCTTTTATCCCTACGAAATCTGGGACGATTATACTGCTTCCGTGAGGCAAAAAAATTCCTATCTGAAATAAAAAAAATTTCCATTTAGTTTTTGGTAGAGAAAATAAAAAAAAAAAATTAAAGTTTAACCATTGATATTGCACCAGAGGGAGATATCAAAAGAGTAGTTTTTAACATCAATTTTATTTGGTCTAAGTAAATATTAAAAAATCAATTTAAAAAAATATAAAAATGATTTATAAAAATAAATTTATTCATTCAGAAATAAAAAATAAAAATTAAAAACAAAAATTAAAATAAAAAAAAGTTAAAATTTAAAAATTATATTTAAAAGGAAAACAAAAGAAAAGAAAATTTAAATTTTCTTTATAAATAAAAATAAAAAATAGAAATTAAATGAAATTGAAAAATAAAAATAATAAAATTAAATAAATTTTAAAAAACAAAAATAAATATAAAAATTTTTTTGTTCTTTTTTGTTTATTTTACCTCTTATACTTAAATTCTCTGGATTCACAACAATGAAATTGAGATGATCAGAGTATTTTTGATGAATGAAAGACATAATTTCGTCAAAATTGGTGATAGTCCTCATCCCTTCCTTCTTGAAAAGTGTGATCTGATGTTTTGTAGGCGGTTTTTCAACAAATTTTCTTCCCATTATTTTTTTAATCAAAAAGTTTCTGTACATCCAAACATAATGACTTTTTCCTTTAAAAATTAAATAAAAACTATTAAATTAATTAAAATTAAATAATTAAATATTAAAAATTAAAATAATTAAAATAATTAATATTAAAATAATTAAGATTAAAATTATTAAAATTAAAATAATTAAAATTAAAATAATTAAAATTAAAATAATTAAAATTAAAATAATTAAAATTATAAAAATTAAAATTCAAAATTATAAATTAAAATAATTTAATTAAAATTCAAAATAATAAATTAAAATAATTTAATTAAAAATAAATTGAAAATTAAAAATAAAAATGATAAAGAATTATAATTCAAAAAATAATTAATACATTTTTCAAAAAATTAAATTATTAATGAAAATATTTCAAAAAAATTAAAGAAAGATAAATTTAAATTAAAATAATTAAAATAATTTAATTAAAAATAAATTAAAATAATTTAATAAAAATAAATTGAAAATTAAAAATGATAATAATCAAATTATTAATGAAAATAATTCAAAAAAAAATTAAAGAAAGATAAAATTGATTTTATAAAGATTGTAAAAGATAAAAAAAAAATATTTTTTGTTATTTACCAAAAGTATTTCCCATTTCAACATTTTTTTCGCTTTTACAACGTTCTCTAGTTCCAAAATGATTGGGAGAGTTTCCCATGAAACCAAAAGGAGTACCCAACATAACTTTTTTGAAGCAGATGAATTTTTTTTTGGAATTTTTTTTAAAAGTTTTGAAATCGATCAAATTGACATCATCTTTGTAAAGTAGCTTGATCCATTCTTTGTATCTGTTCGCTGTGGGGAATTCTCTTTGAATATATATTTTCGGATTTAAATGAAGTTCCCTATGTTCGACCATACTGTACCAAATTGTGTACCTAAAAAAGTTATTTATAAAAATTTGTAATAATGATAAGAAATCAAATTTTTAAAAACAAATGAATTTATTTAACTAAAATTTTAAATTATTTAATAATAAATTTATTCAATTATTTAATAATAAAATTTTTTTTTTACATTAAATCCATCAGTACGTGTCCCACGTTTCCCCATAAAGAAGGAGAAACTAGTACTGAAAAATTGTAAACATATTCTGTATGAGCTAACAATTGGGAAAAAAAAAAAAAATTTAGAAAATTTTAAATTTATTTTTGAATAATTTGATAATCATCAAGTTTTGGATTTTTTAGATTTTCTTTTTTTACTTCTGTATCTTGGCATCTTTTCATTTTTTACAACAACATTCATATATTTGAGAGGAATTGAAAAACTGCTTCCACTAAATGCGTTAGTAGAGAGATATGGTGTGGAAGCATTGTTGACATCGTTTCTTATCATCCCGTTTTGATCATACCTGATGAATTTATCTTTGCTTTTCTGGTAGAAGATCAGAGTTTCTTTATAGTCCTTGTTGGTCAAATCTACACACACATTTTCGAAGATACAACTTCTTTTTTCTACAGCTACGTAATCATCTATTTTTTGTTAAGGAATTAGTTTTAAATCGAAATTATTTTTTAGAGTTTTGTTTCTATTCTTTTTCATGAACCAAACACTATTTTTTAGATTATTCAATTTTTATTTTCTAAATGATTCGTTTTATCGTTCTAATATTTTTTTTAAATTAAAATCATTTTTCTAACAAAACAAAAAATTTCATAAAAAGATAGAAAAATGGTAAGGTTTGAATTATTTTGATTTGTTCATATTTTTTAATTTCATGTTTAAAGATATTTTTATATTTTTATTTTTATATTTTTTATATTTTATACCATTGGGATCAAATGATATACATCTGGATTTGGAATAATAGAAATTATCCAGATCTGTCCATTTTGATTTGATGATAAATCTTCGTGCCTCCTTCAATCCAAAATATTTCTCTGGCAAATTTATTTCGCTATCCTCTTAAAAGGTAATATTAGTAGATAAAGAAATTATTGAATCAAAATGAATCTATAAAATTGGGATATACCTTCCATCTGTACGTCACGAAAAAAATTAAATTTGTCACAAGGAAAAATAAATGATATTTACTGCTTTCTCTGGATATAGAAAGAGAAATGTCAATAGAAAGAAAAGAATAAATAACAGAAAATATTTCTGGAAACTTTGCAGGCTAGCAAATTTATGCATTTTTTTTTTTTGATTTTTTTTTTTTTATTTTTATTTTTATTTCATTTCAGAAAAAAAAAAAAAATTAAAAAAAATTTTGTTAGATTTGAGATTTGAGAATCGACTGTCAAGATTAGGATGATTTTCAAAATTTATGGAAATTATAACTAAAATAAAGAAAAAACTTTAAAAAAAACTAAAAAATAAAAAATAAAAAATAAATACAAAAATATAAGTACAAAAAAACTTTTGACAGACAATAAATATTGTTTTATTTCACTTTTTTTTTAGTTTTTTTCTTTGATCCAATCATCAACTTTTTCTTTGATCAAATTACAGTTTGGCTCGAGCTGGTTAACAGTCTCACTGACCAAACTAAACACAATTTCTTCTTTATAGCTTTCTTGTGCTTCAAAGAGTACTGTTTGAAAGATTTCACATTCTACATTTTCAGTGATTTTGTTTTGTTTGTAGCCTCTCTTTTCAAGTCGGTCATAGAGGATTGTGTTGTTTGTTTGGAGGACGAATACAAAATCGAACCATCTTTCTGGGAAAAAATCACAAGAATGGTGGTCCACTAAAATACCTCCTTCAGACATTACTTCTTCTAATTCATCACACACCTGTTGTGTTTAAAGAAATTTGTACATTTTGATTTTTTTGTTTAGATCTCCAAATATTTAAATTTATATCTTTAAAGATCATTAAAAAAATAGATGATATAATGATATCAACTCTTATATTTGATTTATTGATATGTTTTTTAATAATTTTAAAATATCCTTAAAATAAGATGAATTGATTAGTAATAATTTAAATTTTTATTATTTACCTTGTCTTCATTAAGAATATATGAATCCCATTCCTCATCTTTTCCATCATGCAATTCTTTTTCAACAACAAGTTGACTGACATTGATATGTTTGAAATCTAATTCTTTTGATACATATTCTGATAATGTTGTTTTTCCAGTACCTATGATCAATTGGATTATCATATATTTTTTTTTGATAAACAAAATTTTATTTGCCTGGTGTTCCACAAATCAATATATTTGGTCTTTTTCTAGTTATTTCCATTTGTCTGCTTCTTTTCTTGAAATTATTTCTTCAATTTTTTTTTATTTCTCTGATTTTTATCAAAAATTTAATAAAAAAAGTTTTCACATATCTCAAAACTGTGATAGAATCGATCCAATACATTCTGCAAATTTACTGACAAATATTTATCCAGTTTTCTCCGTTTCTTTTAATTTTAGATTATAAATTATAATTGAAATGATTAATCGTTGAAATTGTAAAAATTATCAGCTATCTGGGAGTTAAATTATGATAAAAGTACCCATTTATGGAATATAAATCTTTTTTTCAAACGTTTTATTTTTTTTTAAATTCAAAAAAAAAAAAAGCCTGAAATTCTATTTTATCAAAATAAATTTGAGATAGATGAGCAATTATTTGGTTGCTGAAGAAGATTTAGATAATTATTTATCTTTTGATGATGATGATTCAAATATATCATCCTCCCAAAGCAATATGAAATTAACAGAAGAGATAAAATCGAAATATATGGGATATAATTCAAATTATCTTCCACCTGATGAAGATGAGATTCCCAATATAAATATTACAAAAAAGACACCATTGAAGAATAAAAAGATATCTCAGGAGGATAGTTATTGTTCTGAAGATATACAACTCAGTCCAAAAAGAGATAAGACCAACAAAAACAATTCTCCTAGCATATCTGAAGAAGAGGAAGAGACACATATGATGTATACATCTGCATACACCCCATCAGAGCAGGGAGGTGATGATGACGATGATGAGAGCGAAAAGGAAAGAAACAAAAATTATATCTCGGTGAATGCATTGACAGAGGAGGCAGAAGATGATAGTGTGGTATCAAAGGACAAGAAAGTTATGATACAGAAATATTCAGGGTATATGGAATACAGCGAAGATGATAATTCCATCTCTGTTATGGATTCCCTAAATAAATCGGATGAGAGTGAGAAGAAGCCAGGACAAGGAGGATATTCAAAAACAAGCTCAAATGATTTGTATAAATTCAAGAATGTCATCACCAAGAATAATAAGAGCTCTTCCTACAGCAATTATAACAATTATAACAATTATAACAATTATACAGAATCCGGATCTGGAGATACAAAGATCAATTATCTTTTGGATAATAATGATCCAAGATCCAATTACGATCAAGATAATAAGGAGAAATATGGAAATGATAATTCATATGGAAGAGAATATAATTATGAGGGAAACAATTATGAGACATACAAAGGAGAAGAAAAAGGAAAGGAATCTGAAGAAGATGAAATTAGCAGTGAAGATGATGATATCAGCCCTCTTGCAAAGATGTTGTCTGATAGCATCTCTTGGAAGAAGAAACCGGAATTTGTTGGACAGAAACCGCCAGAGTGGAACAAAAAGTTTCAAAAATTGAGGAGACTGGGCGAATCTTATGAAAAATTTGAAGGGTTAAGAAAGTTGGCACATGACTTTGTTTATTGTGCGGAGACTTATGGAAGAATTATCATTTCCGAAAAGTGCCTTCCCAACGAGAAAAAGACAATAAAACCTGTTGGTATTGGAGGTAAAATAATTGTTTTGAATTATGAGTTCTTTTTTTGAATTTACTCTTTAAACAAAGGTATTGCTGGAGGAGAAGTAAAAATTTTTTTCTTCAAAACCATTTTTTTAAACTTAATTAATTTGATGTTTTAGAAATATATCATACAAGGTAAATTTATTTTATTAAATCTTTTTCTAGACTGTTAAATAAACATTCTTTTTAATTAAGGTATATTGTTCAAGTTTGCAATTGATTTTGAAGGAATTTATGGAGGAGATGAAGGTGCAATGAAAGCAGCAGGACATGAACTGAACGGATTGATGACTTATTTCAATCAAAATATCGAAGGTAAATTAATAAACATTTATTTCATTGAATTTTATAATTTTTCATTGAATTAAATAGGTCTCCATGTTCCATTGATGGCATTGATAGATTATAGAGGATATAGAGTTACCGCAATATCATTACTTCCAATAGGAAAAGGTAAATCATTTTATTAAAATATTGACCAAATTTTTAATCAATCCTAACAAAATTTTTGTATTTTTTATTTTAGATACTATTGTGTAAGACCAAGCTGATTAATAGTTTTTGTTTTCAACCCTTGATTAAAAAATATTAAATTTAAACTTAGGTATGGAAGTTTTGATGCAGGAAATACAGTTTATGATAGTGAACCAAAAGTGAACGAAATGATGGAGAAGTTGGGTAAAAAGATGAATATAAAGGGACATATTGTTGGAGGAAAGAAAAAGGTTTTGATTTATGGACCTGCTGATATCGAGGTAAAAATAATTGTAGTTTTATTAAAATTTTTTGATTATCCACCTTTTAAAGGTTCATAAGGGAAAAGGAGAAGATGAAAGGTTTTATGTTTTGGATTTTGCGAGATACATGCCTCCTCAAGTAAAGAATCTTATTTTTTTCATTTTTCTTTATGTTTTTAATTTTACAACTTTTTCAAAGACACCCAAAAAGAGTCAATGGCAAAAAACATTGTATCAACTTTTACGTCCTGGTATTTTAATTCAAAAACAAATATTTAAATTTTTAAGTAAATAATTTAAAAATTTTCAAAAAAAAAAGAATTTGTTCAAAAATGGAAAACACCTCTTTCACCAGATGCTTATTCTAGAATGGGAATCCACGATAACAAAGTTCACAAAGCAGAAGTGAAAGAAGCATACAAACATCTTCTACTTGAAACCATTCCAAATCTCGCAAAATCTTTGGACGAAAATTATTTCAACGAACATGGTTATGTTCTGTCTGAATTACCTTTAGTTTTTCATGAAGTGGGAGTGAACATGAGGTAAAAAAAAAAAGAAATTTTAATTTTTTTTTTTCTATTTAAAATTCTTTTATAAAATTCATGTTTTTATGCAAAATTTATTGACTCCAATTATTTTATAGACAATTAGGAAGAGCTAGGTTGCTGTCAAAGAATATAGACATAAAAATCTATTTGTTCATTGAAGCACTCGCAAGAACAATGAAATGTCAATTGAGAGCCCTCTACAGAGAAAAAATGTCTCAGCTTACAGTCCCCAATGACGACATTTTCAGAGAGATCACCGTAGAGTTTTTGAATTTGGTTTTGGGAAACAACGAGAACTCTGTCAAGTCTGAACTTTATTGGAACGGCCCTCTGAAAGAAAAGTTGAAAGATAAATTCGAGAAGATTTTGACTCCTGAAGAAGAGGACCCTTCTTTTTCCATCAAATCCATCTTGAGCAATAACCATCTGTTCATGTTGGTCAATAGAATCAAGGTGATCATGGGAATCAAGTTCACTCCTACTTGTGACAAGAGTCTTGATTCTGGCTTCTTTTTCATTGTCTCTGACATTGTCTCTGTTGATACAAAAGTTAAACACATCAATTTGATCGATTATGCAGGAGGTAAAAATATTATTTTATTTTATTTTTTTTTATCTTTTTTTTTAATATTTTATTCCATAACAATTTTTTATTTAATTATTTCTTAACAATTTGTTTTTTAAAATTATTTTAAATTATTTTTGATTTCTTTTTATTTTCAATAGGAATGGCTCTTATTTACAAAGTTAAAGAAACTACTAACGACATCATTAAATCAAGGACATTGGATATTGCCCAAGAAATGCTCGCTGTATATTTTTTATTTTCATTTTTTCTTTTAATAATCTGAATTTTTTTATTTTAATATTTTCATTAAAAAGAGGGCATTGAGGTAAAAAGTTTTTGTGGTTTCTTTAAAATCATTTCAATTTTAACTTTCTTAATTTAAAAATTAATTTAGATCAACATCGGGAAACATAGAAACAATTTACCAACTTGCAAATGTCTATCACAAGATGGCTGAAGTGGATACCAACAATCAAAAGAAGTACGATCTCATCCACAAGGCCTCCAATCACTACGAAAAAGTGATCAACCTTTCTCCTCGCCACCATCTAGCTTGGATCAAATTTGGGGATCTCTTGTTGTTGGATGGCAAGTACGATGAAGCTGAACAAAAGTACTTGGCAGTGTTAGAATTTTTTCAAGGTTGTCATTCTGCTTTGTATGCCCTTGCCAACTTTTACCACGTGAAATACAAGACTCATTACTCTGACACAGAAAGTTTAAGAAAGTGTGAAGAGAGAATTGATGAGTGCATCTCTGCGACTGTTGAAGACTCTCAAACTACTGCCAAAGCTTACTTTCTTTATGGAAGTTTGATGGACTTCTTTCTCAGAAACCCCAACATCAAATCCGATACTAACCCAGAGATGGACATGTACAAAGGAGATGAAAGAATGGATTACATCACCAAAAGGGCCGCCAAATTCTTTGACACTGCTGCAGAAGCTTATCCTCTCATCATCCGAGAAATCCTCAAGTTGTACCCTCTAAAAAATGAGAATATTCTCTATCTCTCTGAGTTGATCTGCAAGGGTTGCAACAACATCGTTTCACAAAACAACAGAAATTTGAGAGCTTTGGAAAAGTTGGAGTTCCAATCCATCGAAAACCTGGAGCCAGAAAAAGAAAAGAGAATCTTCAACTTGTTTTCTTCTTGTATCAATCTCAAGGAAATATCTTTCAAGGGAACAAAGTTTACTGCTCAAGTTGTCCCTTTTATTCATGATCTCTTGAAGAAGAATGCTTCTCGTTTGGAAGTCTTTCACTTCCCTGAGATCTCTTTTGAGAAAGACTTTAATTTTGATACCTTTTTTGAGAAGCTCCCTCTCCTTCCTGCTTTGATTGAGTTGAGTTTGAAGGGTTTTACATCAATCAAAGAAACTTCTTTGAAAATAATTGTCGAAAAAGCAGAAAATATCAAAAAACTTGATGTAAATTATTTAAATATATTTTTTTTTTTTTTATTTCTGGTTACAATTTAAACCTTTTATTTTTATTTTTATTTTTATTTTTATTTTTATTTTTATTTTTATTTTTATTTTATTTAAACCTTTTTATTTCTTACTTTAATTTAAACCTTTTACAATTTTAATTTTTGAATTTTTTTAGTTATCACTTTGCGAGGGACTTGGATTAGATACAATTAACATTCTTAGAAATATAAAGAATCTCGAAACACTCGATGTTACAGGTTGCCAGCAATTCGATTCATCGCTCTTCTTTCCCGTTGTGATGGAGACAAACTTGTCAACCCTGATCCTCAATAACATAAACAACTTCAACTACGCCCAACTCGAAAAACTTCTCAAGATGGAAGGAAACCTCAAACTCATCTCTTTTCATAATTGCAACCAGTTGAATGTGAACCAATTGCTCCAACTCCAAAATTCCAAGTGCAGTTTAGTTGGTCCTACCGGCTATTTCATTCCTTTCACTGACCAAGATTTCACTACTTCCGTTCTATTTCAAGACAACACTTCCTTCAGGGGCCCTGGTTATCAGATCTACTTCAAGAAACCTTTTTCGTTCAATAAAATGTTGCCTCAGAAATATACCTTCAACACCAATTACAGGTTGGACGGTTTGAACACTTTTTGGGAATTTGCTGCTATCGAAAGAAGCGAATCCCAAAAGAGCACCAAACTTTTCTTTAATGGTCAGCAAGCTTTTGCTCACATGGGTGTAATGAATGCTTTTAAACCTTCCTTCTTTGGGAGATCTTATCATCTCGTTTTCACCAATAGTCTTCCTATTGAAATTTATGTAATAACTTTTTTTTTTTTTACTTTTTTTACTTTTTTATTTTTTTTTTTTAAAAAAGGATATAACCAATAATGGCAAACAGCTCATTGGAAGGATTGAAAAAAAAGTTAATATGTTTTTTATAAGAATCACAAAGGGAATCAACATAATGTTTGCTCTTCCATTTCTTATGTTCTGTTATATTATGGATGGAAGAGCTCTTTAAACTCTTTTTTCTTTTAAAAAGAGTTTTCAATTTATACAAAGTTTTTAAATTAAAAAAATCAAAAAAAAAATCTTTTGAATTTTCATTGTTTTAATGCAAATATGAAAAAATTCAAAAATGCAAAAATAAAAAATAAAAAATAAAAAATAAAAAATAAAAAATAAAATAAAAAATGGAGAACAATTACCTGATTGGTGAAGAGGATATTGAAAATTATTTGGGATTTGAGGAGGATGATGAATCTGATACACCAACAAAATTGAATGAATCTATCAGATCTAAATTTAGTGGATATAACACCAATTATCTCCCTCCTGATGAAGTAGATATCGATATTGATCAATTCATTGAAGAGCAATCCAATCATCCCAAAGAAAGAGAGATTCTCTCTAATTATCTTGGAGGGTATGGCAGTTTGCCTGAAGATGTGATTGAAGAAAAAAAGATTATAGCACAACAAAACAAAGAAGAGGAAGAAAACATCCCAAGATCAACTTTTACCTACCATTTTTTTTTCTCCAATTTTCCCATTTCCAATAATGGAAACAATAATAACAATGAAATCACCAATAATAACAACAATGATAATAAAAGTAACAACTACAATAATATACTTTCCAAATCTAATTATAAAATTAATAATAATTATGGAAATGTCAACAATTATCAGCAGGTGACTGAATTAGAAGACAAGGAAATTTCAACTGGAGGAAATAAGCAGAATGATAACAACTATCAGAATTACAAGGGGAATGATCAACAAAAATCCAATTATAATTATGGATATGGATATAAGGGAAATGAATCCAATTATGGAAAGGATGATAATAGAGGAAATAATAAGAATACTAATGAATATAAAGGAGGATATAATAATTATGAAACAAATGAAAAGATAGTGGAGAATAAATATTTAAAAGACAATTATAATGATGAAGATGACGATGATAAATCCAATAATAACTACATTGATGATAATAATCAATACAAAAATAATTATGATAACAAAAATGACACTGATGAGGAAAATTCCAATGATAATAACGATAACAATTACAATTATGAAAATGACAGAGTAGAAGATGAAGAAGATGAGGATAGAAGTAAGAGTGAAAGTGAAGAAGATACAGAATGCAGTCCACTTGCAAAATTATTGACAGATATCCCTTGGAAGAAGGGCCAATCTGATCCCAAACCACCAGAGTGGAACAAAAAATTTCAAAGGCTGATGAGCTTGGATGAATCCTTCCAAAAGTACGATGGACTGAGAAAACTTGCGCAAGACTTTGTTTATTGTGCGGAGACATATGGAAAAATCATCATCTCAGAAAAATGCCTTCCAAATGAGAAAAAAACAATAAAACCTGTCAACGTTGGAGGCAAAATTTGATTGTTTATTTTTTTTATATTTCAAAATAATAATTTTCTTTTTAAATAGGGATTGCTGGAGGTGAAGTAAAAAACATGATTTCCTTTCAATAAAATAATTTTTCATTTTTTATTTTTCAGAAATACATTGTACAAGGTAAAATTTTCTTAGTTTTAAACTTTTTTTCAAATCTTGATTTATTTCAACTTTAAAATAGGTATATTGTTCAAGTTTGCAATTGATTTTGAAGGAATCTATGGAGGGGATGAAGGTGCAATGAAGGCAGCGGGACATGAACTGAACGGCTTGATGACTTACTTCGACCAAAAAATTGAAGGTAAATTATTTTTTTAAAACAAATATTGAATAAACAAATATTTTCATTTTGAACTTTAAAATAATTTTTTCAACAAATTTTAAAATTTATCCTTACATTAATAGGTCTTCATTTTCCATTGATGGCATTGATAGATTATAGAGGGTACAGAGTGACCGCAATTTCATTACTTCCAATTGGAAAAGGTAAATGCTTTATTTGATTAAAAAAATTGACGAATAACTAATCATATCTAACTAAATTTTTGTATTTTTTATATCAGATACTATTGTGTAAGACAATTTTCAATTTTTCTTCCAACTGTAGTAAAAATGTAAATAAAAACTTTGAATTTAGGTATGGAAGTTTTGATGCAGGAAATACAGTTTATGATAGTGAACCAAAAGTGAATGAAATGATGGAGAAGTTGGGTAAAAAGATGAATATCAAAGGACACATCGTTGGAAAATTTAGGAAAGTGAACATCTACGGACCTGCTGATATAGAAGTAAAATTCAGATGTTTTTTTATTTAAATTTAAAATTTTAACCATTTTATCATTTAATTATTTTAAAAAAGGTTCATAAAGGAAAAGATGGAAGATTTTATGTTTTAGATTTTGCAAGATACATGCCTCCTGAAGTAATTTTTTTTTCTATAATCCATTATTTCAATTTATAAAAGAAATTATTCAAAGACACCCAAAAAGAGTCAATGGCAAAAAACATTGTATCAACTTTTACGTCCTGGTATTTTAATTCAAAAAAAATTTTTAATTTTAAAAGTAAACAATTTAAAAATTTCAAAAAAAAAAGAATTTGTTCAAAAATCAAAAACACCTCTTTCACCAGATTCTTATTCTAGAATGGGAATCCATGATAATAAAGTTCACAAAGCAGAAGTGAAAGAAGCATTCAAACATCTTTTAATCGAAATAATTCCCAGCCTTGCACAGTCATTAGATGAGAGGTTTGAAAAGGAGCACAAAAATGATCCTTCGGAATTCATTCTTGTTTTTCATGAAGTGGGAGTGAACATGAGGTAAAAAAAGAAAAAAAAATATTTTTTTTTTTCAAATTTAAAATAAAAATGGTTTTTCTAAAGACAAATAGGAAGAGTCAGATTCAATTCCAAGAATGAAACAATCAAAAAGCTTTTGATGGTAGAAGCACTTGCAAGAACAATGAAAAGCCACTTGAGAGCACTTTACAGAGAAAAGATGTCCCAGCTAACCGTTCCCAATGAAGAAGTCTTCAGAGAGATCACCATCTCCTTCATGAACTTGATCTTCGGGAACATAAACCAGACAAAGTCGGAACAATACTGGAATGGGGTTTTAAAAGAAAAATTGGTGGAAAAATTTGAGAAAATCTTGTCTCCTGGAGAAATGGAACCTAATTTCCAGATCAGAACACTTGTAGATGATCTCGACATGCTTGTTCTTTTGAAGAGATTTATAAAGATGATGAACATCAAACTCTCCAAAGGTTGCAGCGATCTTTTTTTCCATTCTGGTGCACAACTTTCGACGATCCTCTTCCTTGTGACTGACATTGTTTCTGTTGATACGAAAGTCAAACATCTAAACTTGATTGATTATGCAAGTGGTAAAAAAAAAAAAAAAATTCGAAAAAAAACTTTTTTTTATCAAAATTTAAAACCAAAATCTTTTAGGAATGTCTCTTGTTTATAAAATTAAGGAAATGAAAAACTACGATACCACTAACCGAATTTTGAACACTGCACAAGAATTGTTGACTGTAAAAAAATTTTAAAAAAATCTTTTTTTTTTTATTTTATTTTCTTTTTATTTTTCATTTGCAAAAACAAAGAATGCACAAAAGTAAACCCAAAAAAAAAAAAAATATTTTAAATTGTAATTCAATTTTACTTAAATTTTATTTTTTAAAGATCAACATCCGGACACATTGAGACTACATTCCAGCTCGCTAATGTCTTCCAACTAATGATAGACGTAGAACAACAATTCTCTTTAAAAACGGAACTGTATCAAAGAGCGAAAACAATCTACAAAAGCAACATCAAGTCTTTGCCAGAGCACAAAATGTCTTGGATCAGACTCGGAGATTTAGAGTTGTGTATGGCTTATTACGAAAAGGCAGAAAAGAGATACAAGGAGATATTTAGCTCTCTACCTGAAGACATCGATTGTTTGTATTCTTTGGCAAACTTCTACTACCAAAGACTCAGAGCTTTTTACGAGAGGAGCATAAATCATGGAGTTTCTGATGTCGAATTGGTCAAATCTTGCGAGGAGATGCTCGAGAAATGCATTTCTCTTTCTCTCAATGACGTTCAATCTACTTCCAAATCTTACTATCTCTACGGACTCTTGATGAACTTGATTTTGAGGCACAAAAGAAAGGCTTTGGATACTCATTATGGAATAAACGAATATTCAAGTGAGGACAGAGAGCTCTTTTACATCAAGAAATCTGCCAAGTTTTACAACGTCGCTGCTGAGGCAACACCTTACTTGATCCCTCAAATCTTGCAGAACTATCCCTTTGAAAACAAGGAGATCGTCTACCTTTCTTCTTTGATGTCTAACGGTTTCAACCAGATTGTTTCTCACTGCAAGAAAATCGCAAAGACGATCGATGATCTCAAACTGTTTTCCATTGATAACTTGGGATTAGAAAGAGAGAAAAGAATTTTCAACGACATTTTTCTTTACTGTGCTCGTTTGGAACACTTGAACTTAAAAGGGACTATAGTGTCTACCCAGATAATCCCCTCTCTTTTGAACATGGTGAACAACAACTCTTCTTCTCTCAAATCAGTGCATCTTCCCCTAATTCTTTTCGAAGAAGGTTTTGATTTCGATCAATTCTTCGAAAAATTTCCCCATTTTCCAGGACTTGAAGAATTTGGCTTGTGCAACTTTTCATCCATGAAAGATTCTTCCTTCAAGATCATATCTAAAAAGATTCCAAACTTAAAAAGTCTTGATGTAAAAAAAAAAAAATTCGCAAAAAAAGTTTCTTCTTTAACAAATTTTTACTCTAAAAACAAACTTTTAATTTTAATTTTAGTTGGGATATTGTAGAAGTCTTGGTTTGGAAAGTCTCGAAATTTTGAAAGAATTCAAAGAATTGAAAAAGCTAGATATCAGTGGATGTGATCAAATCAACATTGAAAATCTCCTAAAGATTATCTCAGAGAACAAAATAGGTCACTTGGACTTGAGTTCAAACAAAAATCTGACATTTGACATGATTAAGCAGTTTTTGAAAGCAGAAAACAGTCTCGAGTATCTCTCTTTCAAAGATTGTAATCTGATAGATCCCTATGATATTCTCCACTTGCCCATCTCCACCTGTAACTTCCTTAATACTAATGGATATTATATTCCTTTTTCTCTTAAAGAACTTTCTTTCCTTTCGAGTATTACTGATACTTACAAAGTCGGAAATAATGATTTCACCATGTACATCATAAAACCCAAGATGATCAATAAACTTTTTTGGTGCAAATATCAGTTTGTAGCTCAAATAAATGTGGATGGCGAAAATAAAAACTGGGAATACTGTTCTATTGAAAGAATGGAAAGCAATCACAGCATTAAACTCAATTTGGGTAACAAAACTGTTTTCAACCAAGTTGGCATTAAAACTAATGGCATCTTTAACATTTGTGGAAGAACTTTTTCCTTTTCATCCCCTAATTCAAATCTTCCTCTTATGGCATATGTAATCGATCTTTTTTTTTTCTTTTCTTTTTTTTTCTTAACAAATTTCGTTAAAAGGAAACTTCTGGAGGGATGAGAAAACACATTGGTACCATTCAAAGAAAAAACATGTTTCTGAGTATTATAGTTTGCCAGGGAAATAATGTCTACATGATCATTCCCATCTTAATCATGTTCTATTTGATTGACAACAGAATTTTTTAACATTTTTTGAACTAAAACTTTTGTTATTCAATTTTCAACAATCAATGATTTTACATTTGAAGATTATATTTGTAAATTTGATTCTTAAATTTGATTTTATATGTTTGTAATTTAAAAAAAAAAATAAAAAAAAAAAATTTATATTTCAATTTTGAAAAAGAATTAAAAATAACTCAATTTTTTAAATAAATGGAAAACAATTATCTTATACCACAGGATGAATTAGAAAACTATCTTGGAATTTTTGAGGATGAATCTTCCGAGGTTTCTTATAAGATAACTGAAGAAATTAAATCGAAATATAAAGGAAAGAATAGGAATTATCTACCACCTGGAGATGATGAAGAGGATAAAGATCAATTTGAAGATGAAATAAGAGTTAATAATTATTTTTCTGGTTACAGAGGTGATAAAAATCAAAGAGGAGATGATAATAAACAGATAAATTATAGCCATCCTCCTAATTATGGTCTCCCTTCTAATTATGATAAGCCAAATGAAATTTCTTTAACGGGATATAACATAAAAACAAATTCCACGAATTATAATCAACCAGAATCATCTAATTACTTGATTGGTGATGATAACAACAATTATACAGAAAATTATAAAGATATAAAAGAAAATGAAAAAGAAGAAGAGATTAAATATACAATACCCAATACAAGCAATTATGATAACCCAGAAGATACAATAAAAGGATATAATCCAACAGGAGAATCAATCAAGGAGGAAAACAAATATAGCATACCTGGATATACAGAGGAGAAGAAATATACAACAAAGAATACAGAAGAGAACCAATATCTCATCGAAAATACAAGCAATTATGATAATCCTGAAGATACAATAAAGGAAAACAAAAATGAAGAAACAGAAAAGGATCCTCAAGTGAACAGCAGCAATCTAGCAAAACTTCTTAAGGCGATCAAGTGGTCAAAAACTTCGAAGGTGATCCCAAAACCTCCAGAGTGGAATGAGAAGTTTCAAGAGCTGATGAGCTTGGAGAATTCATACGAGAAATATGACGGGCTGAGAAATTTGGCACAAGACTTTGTTTATTGTGCGGAGACTTATGGAAGAATCATCATTTCGGAGAAATGCCTTCCAAATGAGAAAAAAACAATAAAACCTGTTGGTATTGGAGGTAAAATTTGATCGTTTCTTTTTTTTGTTTTTAATATCAAAATAAAAATTTCTTTTTAAAATAGGGATTGCTGGAGGTGAAGTAAAAATATAATTTCCTTTCAACAATATCAAATAATTTTGTTATTTTTTTTTTTTCAGAAATACATTGTACAAGGTAAAATTTTCTTAGTTTTAATCTTTTTCTCAAATCTTTATTTCAATTTTAAAATAGGTATATTGTTCAAGTTTGCAATTGATTTTGAAGGAATTTATGGAGGGGATGAAGGTGCAATGAAAGCAGCGGGACATGAACTGAACGGCTTGATGACTTATTTCAATCACAAAATTGAAGGTAAATTATCTTTTTAAAACAAATGTTGAATAAACAAATAATGCATTTATTCACTTTTAATTTTAATTCAATTTTTCAATTAAAATAAAATCGTTTGTTTGAATTAAATAGGTCTCCATGTTCCATTGATGGCCTTGATAGATTATAGAGGATATAGAGTTACCGCAATATCATTACTTCCAATAGGAAAAGGTAAATCATTTTATAAAATATTGATGAAATTTTTAATCAAATCTAACAAAACTTTTATATTTTTTATTTTAGATACTATTGTGTAAGACAAACCTTATTAATAATTTTTGTTTCCAACCCTTGATTAAAAATATTAAATTTAAACTTAGGTATGGAAGTTTTGATGCAGGAAATACAGTTTATGATAGTGAACCAAAAGTGAACGAAATGATGGAGAAGTTGGGTAAAAAGATGAATATCAAAGGACATATTGTTGGAAACAAAAAGAAAGTGAACATTTATGGACCTGCTGATATAGAAGTAAAATTTAGAAGATCTTTTTTTTTAAATTAAAAATGTAACCTGTACTTTATTATTAATTTATCATTTATATATTAAAAAGGTTCATAAAGGAAAAGGAAAAGATGGGAGATTTTATGTTTTGGATTTTGCAAGATACATGCCTCCTGAAGTAAAGAATCTTATTTTTTTTTTTGTTTTTTTGAATTCTTTATTTAATATTTTGATAATCAAAAAACAAATGTTTTTGTAGCCACCCGGAAAAACAAATTGGCAAAAGACATTGTATCAACTTTTACGTCCAGGTTTTTACCTTTAAAAATTTTTTTTTTAATAATTTAATTCAAAAACTTTTCAACAAAGAATTTGTTCAAAAATGGAAGAAACCTTTGTCTCCAGATGCTTTTTCTAGAATGGGAATCCATGATCATAAAATTCATAAAGCAGAAGTGGAGGAGGCCTTCAGAGATCTTCTCGTTAACACAGTTCCTATGCTCGCACAACATTTGGACGAAAATTTTGAAAGGGAACACAGAAATGATCCTTCAAAATTAATTCTTGTATTCCATGAAATGGGAGTAAATATAAGGTAAAAAAAAAAGAACAAATTTTTAAATTTAACAAAATTTTTATTTTAATTTCAACAATTTAAAATCAAATTTTTATTTTTCTGTTTTTAAATTTTTTCATGTCAAAATTTTTATTTTGAAAAACTTTTATTTTAAAATGAATAAAAAGACAAATAGGAAGAGTTAGATATAATTCAAAGAATGACGAAATCAAAAAATTGTTGTTGGTGGAAGCACTGGTAAGAACAATGAAATGCCAACTGAGATCACTCTACCGAGAAATGATGTCCCAACTCACCGTTCCCAACGACCAAATCTTCAAGAGTATCACTTCAGAATTTTTGAATTTGATCCTCGGAACCAATGAGAACTCTGAAGATTCCGACTTTTATTGGAATGGAGAACTAAAAGAAAAGTTGCAAGAGAAATTCGAAAAGATTTTGTCTCCTGCTGAATTGGAAATGAGCAATGTGAAAGACTTGATTGATTATAATGACAAGATCTTGATTTTGAACAGATTGAAAAGTTTGATGAACATAGAGTTCCAAGCGAATTGCTACGAAACTTACAACAACACTAATTTCATTGATAGTTTCTTTTTTGTTGACTCGGACATTGTTTCGATAGAGTCCAAAGTGAAACATATTAACTTGGTAGACTATGCAGGAGGTAAAAAAAAAAATTCAAAAAGTTTTTTTCAGAATCTTTTTTTCTTCTTTTTTCTTTTTTCTTTTTTTTGGAAATAATTGATTGAATTTTTGTTGATAAGGAATGGCTCTTATCTACAAAGTAAAAGAAAGCACAAACAATCAAGCAAATGAAAGAATTTTGGGATCTGCGCAAGAAATGTTGACGGTAAGAATTAATTTAAATAAAAATTAAGAAAACAATTTTTATTAATTTTTGTTTTTTTTACTTTTTTTTAATATATAATTTTATTATTTAATTTTTATTATTTTACTTTTTATTTATTTTTTTATTAATTTATTTTTTTAGAACGCTCTGAGATCAACAGCAGGGAGCTTGGATACATCCTTTCAACTCGCAAATGTATTTCACATGTTGAATAAGTCCACCTCCTCGGGAAATAGTGTCTATTACAGTAAAGCAGTGAGCCTCTATGAGACCATAATAAAAAACTTTCCAAAGTTCATTGACGGTTACATCAGATATGGAGAATTGCTCAAGGAATACCCGAAACACAAAGAAGCAAAAGAAATTTACCACAAAATCTTCGAGTTTGATCCTGGTAATCACCTGGCCCTCTATTCTATTGCCAATTTGTATGTGCACAAACTTCAAAAGACGAATTTTGTTTCTTCGAAACTTTTGTCAAGAACCGAAAAAAGTTTGGTTGATGCCACTTCCGTGAAGACCGAAGATAAAGAATTACTATCAAAAGGTACAAAACCTTTTTAAAATTTTTTTTTTTAAAAAAAATAAAAATAATAATTACTTTTTTTTCCGTTTAAAAAATTGAAGGAAATTTTCTTTTTGGATCTTACATCGACTTTTATTTGAAGAACCCAAAAGTAAAATATCAAGATCCTATCGTTGATACTTTCAAAGAGGGAGAATTGGAAGATTATCTTTCCAAAAAATCTGTTTTCTATTTCAACACTGCATTGGAACTAAATCCTTTTATAGCTCCACAGATACTAGATTTGTTTCCTTATGATTCGAATGAATTGATCGTTTTTTCAAGATTAATAAAGAATGGATGCAAGATTCTCCCTTACGCTATCGAAAATGCCCACAAGATCCAGAAAATTGTGTTTTCTCCTTCCAAAAATTTGGATGTGGATCTTCAAACAACTCTCTTTGACAAAGTTTTCATTCACCACAAAAATCTTTCTGTTCTAAACTTGAAGAGCAAGGCCACTTTGTCTCCCCTTATTCTTCCTTCTCTTTTACACATTATCAATAACAACTCCTCTTCTCTCAAACTGTTGCATCTCCCCCAGATTTCTTTCGAAGAAGAGTTTGATTTCGAGCAGTTTTTTGAAAATTTTCCTCTCCTTGAATCTCTTGAAGAATTTGGGGTGTACAACTTTTCATCCATGAAAGACTCTTCACTCAAAATTATTTCCAAAAAAATTCCAAATTTAAAAAATCTTGATGTAAAAAAAAAACTTTTTTAAAATAATTTTTTATTTTTATTTAGTTGGGATTTTGTACAAGCCTTGGTTTGGAAACTTTAGAGATTTTAAAAATGGGATTCAAAGAGATTAAAGAATTAGATATCAGTGGATGTAACAACTTGGAGTTAGAAAGTATCCACAAATTCTTGAAAGAGTTCAGTCTTAAGAAATTGAATTTGAACGATTTGAAAAACATTGAATTCTCTGACATCGAAACCCTCTCCAAAGAAAACAATTCATTGAGAACCGTTTCATTAGAAAGATGTGAAAAGATAGACCCCATTCAAATCTTAAATATCCCTTCTTCTACTTGTAGTTTCTATAACAGCAATGGTTGTTTCATGTTTTTTCCGACATACAATGTGGCATTAAGTGGACAAATTCAGGATAGCATTTTGTTTTCTACTAAAGATATCCACTTTTGCATCGAAAAGCCAAGAATGATTAACAAAATGGTCATGAGCAGATTTCCTTTATACACAAGCACCAAGTTGGACATCACTGGATTAAAATGGGAATTCGCCCACATTGAATACACAGAAAAATCTTCCATCACTAAACTTTGCTTTAATAGGAATCCTGTCTTTCAACAGTTTGGCCAACACAACAAAAATGGAGTTTTTAGAATATTTGAAAGAAACTTTTGTTACACCTCAGTGAGTGCGAATCAACCTCTTGTTCTTTATGTAAAAAAATAATTTAAATTTTTTCATTTTAATTTTTTCTTTTTTCTCAAAGGAATTCACTACCAATGATAAACTTAATCTTGGTTCTATTAACAGATCAGGTTATTTGCTTAACTTGAACGTCACTGCTGGCCAGAACTATTACTTTGTTGCTTCACTTCTAGTCACTTTTTTTATAATGGATGGAAGAATATTATAAAATTTAAAAAAAAAAAAACAAAACAAAAACTTGTTTGACAAACATTAAAAATAATTTTTAATTTTAATTTTTTTTAAAAAAAAAAAAGAGAAAATAAACAAAACAAAGAAAAATCAAAATTTCAATTATTTATCATTTTTTTTCTTTTTTATCTTTTTCTGGGAGGGTAAAAGTTAACTTTTCAATAGTTTCCCTGTCTTTCTCTGCTAAATCTTTTTTGAGAAGCAAATCATACAGTTTGGCTCTTTGTTGGTAGGCTTTAACATATTTTACGTCAATTTCAATCGCAGTATTATAAGCTTCAAGAGCTGTATTGTAATCCTTAAAAAAAAAAAATTCAAAATAAAAAATAAAAATAAAAAATAAAAAATAAAAAATAAAAAATAAAAATAAAAATAAAAATAAAAATAAAATAAAAATATTATAAAAATAAAAATAAAAATAAAAATAAAAATAAAAATAAAAATAAAAATAAAAAATAAAAAATAAAAAGAATTGAAATATTCAAAATAAAAAATAAAAAATAAAAAATAAAAATAAAAAATAAAATAAGAATTACGAAATAAAAATTAAATAAAAATAAAATAAAAATAAATAAATAAAAATAAAAATTAATAAAATTAAATCAAAATAAAAAATAAATAAAATAAAAAATAAAAATTAAATCACAAAAATACAAAATAAATCACAAAATGAAAAAAAAAATTTTTGTTTACCTTCATGTCAATCATGAGATCACCCTTACAAACGAATCCATACTTATCTTTTTGGTCCAACAAAAGACCATTGGTTATGGCATACATGGCTTTCTCATGGTTGCCTTGTTTGTGATAGATAAGACCCAATCTGATGTGAGAGCGGGATTTGTTGGGAGCCAAACTGACGCATGTTTTCAAATCTTTTTCTGCTTCTTCTAACTTGTTCATTTCAATGCATGAATTTCCTCTTGCGAAATATGCTGATTCAAACTCTGTTTTTTTTAAAAAAAAATTTTGAATAAAATTTTTAATATTTTATTTTTTTCATATTTTATTTCAAGTTATTTTATTTGAACATTTATTTTTTAAGATTTTTTAAATATTTCATAAATTAATTCATTAATTATTTTATTATTTATTGTGTTTTTATTTTGTTTTGATTTCATTGAATAATATTTAATTCAAATCTTTTGGTTTCAATTCAAATATTTTTTAATATTTTTTTAAATTTATTTAAATTATTTTTGTATGTTAAATGAATCTTTTATCAGTTTTTTTTAATAATTTTGTTCAAATTTTATTTCATTATTTAGTTTTCCATAATATTCTTTCTTTAAGTTAATAACTCATGTTGATTTTTTCTATATTTTTCTTTTATTAACTTTTTTTTTTTATTTTACCTTTGTTGATAGTGATTGCAGTTGAAAAATCTTCGAGGGCTTTATCTTTATCTCCCAATCTTAAATGTGTGTTTCCTCTTTTTGATTTGAAGAAAAAAAAAAAATTATTAAAAGTAAAAAAGATGATGTTATGGTACTTTCTTTTCTTTTTTTTCTTTGTGAATGAATGTATTTACATATATATGTTGTAATCTTTTAAATTTTAATATAAAACTTTTTAATCAAACTGAAAAAAAAAACAAAGATGAATTTAAAACAAAAATGAAAGTATTTCACTTTCTAATGAAGTAATGTTTATCAGGATCACTAAAATTTTTTTTTTTGGAAAATCATTTCAATTTATTATAAAGATATTGTGATATCAATTCAATTATACAGTAATATAAATTTTTATTACAGATATTTTAAATTTATACAACAATCCAATTTAAAAATAAAACATTTCCATATTTGAATTCTTATATAGCTCAATTTGATTGGGAATTAATTTTTATTTAAATTTTTTTTTTATTGTTTTATATGAATTGGTTGAATTGGATTGATATGAACTATCTATGATTTTTTTTTTTAGTGCTCAGTTCAATTATAACTGAAATATTTTATTTAAAATTTTGAATATATTGTGATAAAATAATAAAGGTTTACCTATTCAAATAAGCCATTGCAAATCCAATATCCAATTTGATTGCCTCATTAAAAAAATGCAATGCCTTTTTATATTTTTGTCGTATGAAATAGATATACCCAATCGTAGCTATCATGAGTGAATCATTGGGATCTTTCTGATGAGCAATTTTAGCCATATCCAATGCCTTTTTAAATTCAGATTTTGTTTCGTACTCTTTCACCTTTCTCATGTAATATTCCATATTTCTTTCCTCCAATTCAAATTCTTGGCCAGTTGCTTCTGGATTGGTAGAATTGATGATTTGATCGTTTCCCATTTTTGAAAAGTGATATTTGTTTAAATTTTTGAAACAATTTTTTTTAATTTTTTGCTAGTTTGTTTAAATAAAATATTGAATATTTTCCAATTTAGAAAAAACATTCGAGATCCTTTAAAAATAACAAAGACATGGAAGACTTTCATAATTGAAGACAGAATTTCTCAAAAGAAGTTTAAAATATATATAAAATATATATTTTTATTAACTTTTTGCATTCAAATTTTAATTTTGAAGATACCATTTTTGAAAGTTATTCAAATCAATTTAGATAATTAAAGAAACATATTAAAGTCGTAAATGAATAAGAAAGGCTATTTGGAAAAAAATAATTTAATTTTTGATAAATAAAATTTTTGGGAGATACAAAAAAAAAGAAAGAAGATTGATTCTATTTAGATTAGATCTTGCTTATTTCTTGGTTTCTTTGAATTCAGCATCAACATCACCACTCTTTTCACTTTGAGGTGGTTGTTGTTCTCCTTCTTGAGGAGGTTGTTGATCTCCACCTTGGGAAGATTGTTCCTTATTCTTGTATGCGCTTTCGAATACCTTGATGGAAGCTTGTTGGAGTTCAGATGCTGCGGAACGAATAGAGTCAGTTTCACCTTTTTCGATCAAAGCACGAAGATCTTCAACTTGTTGACGAACTTTCTTTTCTTCTTCTTCATTGACATATTGTTTGAATTCTTTGAGATTCTTTTCAACTTCATAAATGGTAGATTCTGCTTGATTCTTTGCATCAATAGTTTCTCTGAGTTTCTTATCTTGTTCAGCATTGTTTTCTGCATCTTTAACCATTTGTTCGATTTCCTTCTCAGAAAGACCTCCACTGGATTGAATTCTAATAGATTGTTCCTTTCCGGTGGTTTTATCCTTTGAGGAAACATTTACGATACCGTTAGCATCGATATCAAAGGTGACTTCGATTTGAGGAACACCCTTTTGAGCAGGAGGAATTCCGTGAAGAGTAAATTTACCCAAAAGTTTGTTAGCTGCAGCCAAATCTCTTTCTCCTTGAAGAACCTTGATTTCTACTTCAGTTTGTCCATCTGCAGCAGTGGAAAAGACTTGAGATTTCTTAGTTGGAATGGTGGTGTTTCTGTTGATCAAACGAGTGAAGACTCCTCCCAAAGTTTCGATACCCAAAGAAAGAGGAGTGACATCCAAAAGGAGAACTTGTCCTCCAAGACCTCCAGTAAGCACAGCTCCTTGAATAGCTGCACCAATAGCAACAGCTTCATCAGGATTTACTCCTTTGTTTGGTTCTTTTCCGAAGAATTGTTTACAAGATTCAATCACTCTTGGTGTTCTAGTCATACCTCCTACGAGCAATACTTCCTTGATATCAGAAATTTCAATTCCAGAATCTTTAACTGCACTTTGGCAAGGCTTGACAGTTCTTTGGATCAAACCTTCTACAAGACTTTCATATTTAGCACGGGTCAATTTTACGTTAAGATGCTTTGCTCCAGTGGAATCTGCAGTGATGTAAGGCAAGTTGATATCAGTGGAAACAATTGAGGACAATTCACATTTTGCCTTTTCAGCACCTTCTCTAAGTCTTTGAAGAGCGATAGGATCCTTGGAAAGATCGATTTTATGTTCTTTTTTGAATTCATCAACCAACCAATTTACTACAGCAACATCAAAATCTTCTCCTCCCAAAAAGGTATCTCCGTTGGTAGATTTTACTTCGAATACTCCATCTTCAATTTCCAAGATGGAGATATCAAAAGTACCTCCACCGAGATCATATACAGCAAGAGTCATTCCCTTTTGTGTTTCTCCTTCTGCTTTAAAACCATATGCAAGCGCTGCTGCAGTAGGTTCATTTATAATTCTTTCGACTACCAAACCTGCAATTTTACCTGCATCCTTGGTTGCTTGTCTTTGTGAATCGTTGAAATATGCTGGTACAGTGATTACAGCATTAGTAATTTTCTTTCCAAGATAGGATTCTCCAGTTTCTTTCATTTTAGTCAAAATCATGGAAGAGATTTGACTTGGTGAATATTGTTTTCCTAATAAATTTACATTAGATGAGTTTAAATTTAATAGGTGTTTGATATGATGTGAAGAAGAATTTATATTTAAAGAGGAAATATATATTTATTTTAAGATCACAAGATGATAAGAAAATAAATTTTATATTTTTAATATCCAAGAATAAACTTACCAAATACTTCAATCCAAGCATCTCCATTTGGTGCTCTTACAATTTTATATGGAACTTGTTTCATATCTTCTTTGGTCAATGGATCATCGAATGTTCTACCGATCAAACGTTTTGCTGCATAAACGGTATTTTTAGGATTGGTTACTGCTTGTCTCTTTGCAGGTTGTCCAACCAATCTTTCTCCATCTTCACTGAAACCAACAATAGATGGGGTAGTTCTGTGACCCTCAGAGTTTTCAATGACTCTAGCATTTTTACCTTCCATGATAGCAACACAAGAGTTGGTGGTTCCCAAATCAATACCAATGATGAATTGTGGTTTGTCACTATTTATATAAGTTTTTGTGTTAGTTGAAATTTTTAATTCCCTATATTTTATTAAGATTTGAATTACCTGTATAAACGAATTTGTTTTGTATTGAATGTATTTTTTGGCATACTGAACACAATGTTATTCTTATCATGATGATGGATTATTGGTTGTTAAAAAAAAGAGGGAATATTAAAAAATGAACAAAAAAAGGGATGTTGTTTAGGAAGTTTTCTTACATTTTTTTGAAGGATATTATTTTGGAACAATTTTCCTTTGGTGATCTTCTTGAATTTAGTAATGTTCTTCATCATTTTCTTATCAATCTAAATAAGAGAAAAAGTTTTATGTTGAAGTTTGATTCTAGTTTTTTTTTTTATTTTTATTTTCTTCTTTTTTTATTTTTTAATTTATAATTTGAATATTTATTTTAAGTGAAATAAAAATAATAATTTTCAAATAAAGCATATCAAATGAAGAGGAAAGTTAAATTTTGGAAGGATTATTACTTTTTGTTTTGGATTATAAGTTACAATGTCAAGTAAACGATATTTTTTTTTGATTTTGCCTTTATTCCGAACAATATATATCAAAAAAATTGAAGGACAACAAAAGATTAGACCACATTCATCGATGTATAGATGAGAAATGCAAATGAGATTTGATTGGATGAGTCAGAAAATTTATAAATCAAAAATCGATCAAGATGATAAGAATTATTTATATGAAATGCTGTTCTTATGGATTGCACAATATCAACCATTCAATCTTGATTTTAAATCAATGCTATTTCAACTTTTTTAAAAAAAAAAATTAAAGCGGAAACTTATCAAGTAAATATCCTCTTTGATGATAAGGAATTATAATAAGCTCAAAAGTAAGATATTGTATACGTATTGTGATTGATAAATTTTATAGTTTAATAACATTGAGTGTACAACTAGAATCGATAGTTGACAAAATGCCTTGATTTTCGTCCCAATGCAACCCCTCAATCGATCCGACATGTATCTTGTTGTGGGAGATAAGTTTGTTTTGGGACAAAGAAAAGAGATACAGCCACCCATGTTGACTGACTACTGCAATTCTGTCCTTGTTCGTTTCCACACAAAGATAAGTAAAGGTACAAAACTCTTCAATTAGCTCTTTTTTAAACACAGCTACAACACAAAAAATAATGATCAAAAAAATTTAAAATTAAATTTTAATTAAAATTAAATAAAATTCAAATATTTTTTTTTGTGTCAAAAAGTTAAAAAATAATACAAAAATATATTTTAAAAATTTTTATAATAATCAAATAGAAAGAAAAATATAATTAAAATAAAAATTTATTAACAAATTATTACCTATTTGTTCCCATGTTTTCGTGTTCCAAACTAGAACAGTATTATCGTCTCCACAAGTGGCCAATATTTGGCCCATTGAAGTTTCTGACCATCCAACCTACCAAAAAAAGAAAAAAAGTTAAAATTTGATTATTCAAACAGATTTTTTTTAAAAAAGAAGAGGAGATTTACACTTGTTACTGCAGTGGTGTGTCCTATTTTAAAGGTGAAATTATTTATTAAACGAAGAAAAAAAAAACACAAAATTTTTTTTTTAAATAAAAATCGTTTAAAAAATAAAAAATTAAGAATTTTTTTAAAAAAACATTTAAATAAATAAAAATTATTTGAAAAAAAATGAATAATTTAAAAATTAAAAAAAAAAAAACACACCAGTTAATATTTTTACTGTCTCACCGTTAGAAGCATCCACTATTCTGGTAGTTTGATCTTCACTTGTGGTAGCAACAAAATTGTTATCAGGGCTCCATGCAATCGACCAAATTTCTGCAAACTTGGTCAAAGATCCAAACTTTAAGTCTTGTTCTCCTGTAGTGTTTGGTTTGTGGATTTTAGAAGCAAATTTCAATTTTATTTTCAAGTCGGACTCATGTGCAAAAACAGAAAATATGGCTTTGGTAAAAAAAAATTAAAAAAAAATAGAAATAAAAAATTTAAAAATATTCAAAATGAAAAAATAAATAAAATAATTACTGAGAATTTTAAAATTTAGTAATAAAATAAATACCTAATATTCCTTGTGTTGTACCAACCTAATAAAGTATAAAAAAAAAATCAAAAAAATTGAAGAATTTAAAAAAGAAAATAAAAAGTAAAAAAAATGAAAAAAATTAATTAAAAAGTAAATAAAATTATTTAAAATAAAATAATAAAAAGAAAAAAATAAAAATTCATTTTTACTGCTATCAGTTGCTCATTTTCTGATTTGTGTTGAAGTTTCATTGAAGTGATACTTCCGTCACATTCTAAAAGAAGACCACTGTTGGACTTTAGTTTGAGAGAAGTTTCTTTCGGAGCCCACCACCAAATACTAAAAAATATTATTAATAAAAAAAAAAGAAAGTAAATATTAAAAATTAAAAATTAAAAATTAAAAATTAAAAATAAAAATGAAAATAAAAAATTTAAATTATAAAAATAGAAAAAAATTAAAATTGCTCAAAAAATAAAAAAATTGTTAAAATTTTTTTATAAACCTTCCGGACATATCTCCAATGAACAGAATTTCTTTTTTTTTTTTTAAAAAAATTGAAATAAATTAAAATTTAAATACTTTTGATAATCAAGTTTTCACCTTCATTTTTGTCCCACAACAAAGAACGAATCATTCCACAAATGCTGTGTTCTGCAATAGGTTCAATGGAGCCGATTTCTTTCTCATTGGAAGTTGGCCACAGTAAAATTTTACCACAAAAATCACCTTTTTTATTTTTTTTAATTTAAATAAATTAAATAAATTAAATAAATTAAATAAATTAAATAAATTAAATAAATTAAATAAATTAAATAAATTAAANTATTAACACTTCAAATTAATTTTTTTATCTCCTTGCACAGTATGGTAGATTTCTGGATTGTTTAAAGATTCAATCTATTTGTCGGATGAAAACAGCAAAAAAACTGTTAAATTCCTTATCGAATAAACGAGATGAGTACAATTTGTTCAATGAAAAATCCCTTTCAGAAGAGAATCTTGTAAAATTTGATCTTTGAACTGTCCTTTCATAACACACTTTGATCAAAATCTAATTTAAAAGTGTTTTTGGTTCCCGACCTCACAATGATTAAAAAACTTCTTTACTTGGCAAAGAGACAAAAACTGTGATTAAATTTCAAAAACTAAATTCATAAGTTCAAATTTAACAAATTTAAAATAAAAAAAAAAAATGAAAAAGGAATTTTCTCTCACCATATTCTTGATAATCCTATTTTGCATACAATACATTGATTCTTCATCGGGAGGTATATTAAAGCCCATTTAAAAAATCATCTGTATAAACTTTTATAAAAAAAATTATTAAGAAATTTCATTGAGGGAAGGAGATATGGTGATCAAGATACCAGGCAATAGAACCATCCCTTACTATTATCTCGCCAAAAATTCGAATTCGTATTTCGTGAAGCTGAAGGAGGTGTATGAAATCCAATTGCAGGGCGATGAATGGATCAGGGTGGATGGATCGAACGTGGATTTGATTCAAATCAATTGGGAGGTGATATTGGATGTGAATAAAAATTATTTCTCTATGCAAGGTAGGAAGAGGGAAAAATTTATTTATAAAAAAATTAAATATAAAAAAATGAAATAAATCTCAAAAAAAAAAACAAGATATAAAAAAAATAAAAAAAAAGTTATAAATTAAATTAATTAACTTTTAAAATACAAAATTTTACTTAATTTATTTTTTTTAAAAAAATCTTTTTAAGAAAAAAATTATGAAGCAAATTTAAAACAAATTTAAAATTAAAAACTGAATTATGTTTTAAAAAAAATTTTGAAACAAAAAAAGAAAATAAATTTTAAAAAAATTAATTTAATTTTAAAAAAATTAATTTAATTTTTAAATTTAAAAAAAAATTTTATTTATTCAAGTTATGAAAAATTAAAAACTTTTAAATTTGAACAGATTTATTTAAAGAAAATTTAAAAAATTAATATTAAATTTATTAAAATTAAAATCAGATTAATTTAAAAGAAAAATTAAAAAATTTTTAATTTTTTTTAAAGATTAAAGTTTATTTCGTAGGAATACCAATAAACAGTAGCTTTAAACAGTTGAAATCAATCAAAGTTGATAATTATTTGAAACCTGGGACAAGCGGAGAAATTTGTTTGGCGGGCAGAGTGGATTCGTGTCAGAGTTTGTGCAACACTTCTTGCAGCATCATTGGGCCTGCTTGTTCTAAAGGTTGCAACGTTTTAAATGGTTCAAATTATAACAATTATCCCGAATGTGTTTTGTAGGAATTTTTTTATTATTATTATTTTTATTTTTATTTTTATTTTATTTATTTTATTTATTTTATTTATTTTATTTTATTATTTTATTATTTTATTTTATTTTATTATTTTATTTTATTTTATTTTATTTATTTTTTTATTTTTTTATTTTTTTATTTTTTTATTTTTTTATTTTTTTATTTTTTTATTT
>JAMYWO010000065.1:10636-22025 GCA_024220525.1 Cochliopodium minus | reverse complement strand
TTATTTTTTATTTTTTATTTTTTATTTTTTATTTTTTATTTTTTATTTTTTATTTTTCATTTTTATTTTTTATTTTTACTTTAAATCAATTTTCATTATTTAAACAATAGCTGCATTTCCCACTCATCACCTTCGAAAACACTCCAAGAAGTTTCGTGCACAGACAAGAACGAAAACGACGAAAAACAAGAATGGAAAATCTTGATCGACGCCAACCAAAGGGAAATGGGCCCTCTTGTCATAGGACAACCCTTCATGCTCTTCCATCCCCTCACCAAAGCATATATGGTTTGTGAGGGCAAAGAATTCATCGTTCGTTATGTTGGCGGAATTTTTCCTTCTTATCAGAAGGAGGTTGGCGCCAAAAAAGACGACCCTTCTAGCTATTGGTGTGTCAAAAAAATTTATGAGAAGAACTTGTTGGATCAAGAGTTTTTGTTTGTTGAAGATTAATTTGAGATATTAAAATTTGTTTATTATTTAGTTTGTTGAGACTTTTTTGGAATTTGATTTTGAAGATACAATTAAATTTTGATCCAAATCCTTTTAATTTTAAATATTTATTATATTATATTTTAAAAAAATAAAAATTGAAATAATTATTTGAATTTTGTTGGAAATAATATCTCTTTGGGACAAATAACGAAACACATTACAAATTATAACCAATATAATTTAAATAATGGTGACAAAAAATATATTATATTTTTTTATATTTGCTCAAATTATTTATTTGGAATTTTAAAGAGGGAAGATGAAATATCAATGAATGAAAAAGAAATAAAGTATTTTTATGAGGTAAAAGAAAAATAAATCACAATGAATTTATAATTTCATTTTCAAAAGTTGAGATTGAAGGATGCATTGCTAAAAAACATGATAATAGAACCAGAAGAAATGGAAAAAATATCAGATTTACTTTTGAAAAACAAAATAACAGAAACATTAAGATTAGGAAAGATAAAATTAACACCTGAAACCTGCAAAATTTTGTTTGAGAGAAATCAAGAGAATAAAAAACTTAAAAAGATTGTTTTGCACACTAATGAATTAGACTTGGAATGTATTGAGATTATTTGCGCGAGTCTATCTAAAAACAAATCCGTCAAAAAATTAAACATCTCTTTCAATAAACTTTGTAAAGAAGGGTTGATGAAAATTTCTGATTTTCTTTCTGTTAATCAAACACTGGAGGAAATCCTCTTGTCTTCAACAGGATTTGATAAAGAGACTTTGGATTATTTTTGTGATTCCATTAAAAATAATAGAACTTTGAAAAGTGTCACTTTACTTGAAATTGATTTAGAATTGGAAAATTTGGACTTTTTCGAAAAATTATTTGGAGAAAATGAAAATAGTTTGAAACATTTCTATATTAATTTCCAAATGAACGATGAATTAAAGAAAAATTATTTACAAATTCTCAAAAAGAATAAATCACTAGAATCTTTTACCTTTAGATTTGAAAAATGCGATGAAGAAATGATAGTTGATTTAAATGAAATGCTCGAAAACAAAATTGATCTAAAAAGATTGGTTTTCAAGGCAAATGAAATAGAAGAAAAAAGTATTAAACTTTTAATTCAAAACTTTAAGAAATACAAAAAAATGGAGGCTATTGGGTTCAGAGTTGATAATAAAGTTAGTAGGTTACTTGCTCATATTGATTTCATTAACTATTTAAGAAATAGCACAATCACAGAATTATTTCTGTCTGGAAAATTTGAAAAAGAATCTTGTATTGGGTTGGGAGATTATTTCAAATCAAACAAATCTCTTGTTACATTAAATTTCAATTTTATCAGCTTTGGAAACAGGAAAAATTTCGATTATATCTGCGAAGGGTTAAAATCAAACAAATCCATCACTAATATTGATTTTAATTACGATTTGGAATCCTATTTCACTGAAAAATTTTGTGAATTTCTTGAATCAACTGCTGTACTTAAAAAATTATCGTTTGTCATTAGAAGATTTGCTTCTTTTGACACTTTTTTTAGATCTTTATCCAAAAATAAATCTTTGGTTTCTTTGAATCTGGGAAAAGGAATCCATTCTTCATTAAATTCTTTAGAATTTTCCAAATACATTGAACATAACACTTCTCTCACTCGTTTAGATTTGTCTTCGAATTTTATTAAAAACATTTCCAATTTATTCTTGGAATCTCTCAAAAAAAATTCTACATTGAAATCACTCGATCTTTCTTCCAACAAATTTGAAAACAAAGATGTTGTATCCCTTGTTGATGTTATGAGAATAAACAATTCTTTAACTTTTCTTTCTGTTCATAATAAAATAGTTTCATATGACAAAAATTATCAACTTTTAAACAATCTCTTAGAGTGTAATTTGGGATGGAAATCTCAAATACATCACATTTTACACCCTTCTTTCAGATTTTCCATTCTTTTTTTTGTTTTGGGATTGAAAGTTTTGGAAAAGAAAAATAAGTTCAAGGTTCCCAAATTCGTTTTATTCGAGATTATCAATAGAGTTAACAGAAAAAGTTTTCTCTAAAAATTTGTTTCAATTATCTTCAAAAATAAAAAATAAATGATATTTAAAACTGAAATCAACTAAATACCATTTATTCTTGTCAATTTTCCATTTTTAATTTGGATAATCAAATAATATTAGTTACATAGTTTTTTTGGAAAAAAATATACCTTTTTTTTTAATTTTTTATTTTTTAAAAATTTTTCTCAATTTATATTTTATTTTTATCATTAAAAATGAAAGATAAGCAACTAATTTTATTGAAACCACTTTTTAATTTAATGTTGTGAAAATCTTCAAAAAGATAATGGATTTGGAATTAATGAATGGTGAAGATCTAAAAGTAACAAATAAAACAATTTTGTTTAATGTTTGCATCTTTTTTTGTAAAATCTTGAAAATTTATTCAAAGAAAAATAAAAAAAATTGAAAAATATTAAATTTTTTTTTAAATTTGTGAATATTTAAAGATGATCTCATCATCTTCAAAAACAAACAATATCGTAGATATCCCTGAGGTAAAGATTATTTTAATTATTTTTATACAACAATTATTGTTTGGCGGGAAAAATTAAAAAAAATTATATTTTATATTCCACAATAAAAGCATATTAATTCATTCTCATCATATTCAAGCAATATAATAATCAAAATACAATATAAAATTATATTTTTGTATAGATTTCAAAGAAAATGTTAAGAATGAAAGAATTTCAATTACATCAAAGTGTAATTGAGCAAGATATTGGGAAAATCTCACACTTGTTAATGAAGAACAAGATAATTGAAAGTTTAGCTTTGGTCCAGATGACATTAATTCCAGAAACTTGCAAAATTCTGTTTGAGGCAATTGAAAAAAATGAAAAAATAAGGAAGATTTCTTTCGAGATTCCATTAAATCTAGAATGTTTTGAAATAATTTTGAACAGTTTGTCCAAAAACAAATTCATTAAAAAATTGGAAATATTTGTGAGATTGAAAAAAGGATGTTTGGAGAAACTTACTGAATATCTTTCGCAAAATGAAACTCTAGAAAAAATTTACTTTCGAAGAATTGGGCTGGATGAGGAAAAATTGAAATACTTTTGCGACTCTCTCAAAAACAACAAAAAACTAAAGAAAATTGTTTTATCTGAATGCAAATTGGAGTTGGAAAAAGTGGATTGCTTTGAAAAATTATTTGAAGAAAATACAGTTCTGCAAGATTTTGATGCAGGTTTTCGATGGGACGAGAATTTGTTAATGGAATACTACAAGCTTATGAAAAAGAACAAAAGTATCAATACTTTTTTTTTTCATTTCGAAGTTTGCAGTGAAGAAATGGTTAAGTGTTTGAATGAAATGCTCGAGAGCAAAAATGATCTGAAAATACTAAGTTTCAAAACTACAAGAATTAGTGAAAATAACGCCAGATTGTTTTGTGAAAACTTGAAGAAAAATCACAAACAAATTGAAAGTTTCGATTTTTCTTTCAATCAAATCATTCAGGGTGCTCTCAATGAATTCATTTCTTGCTTGAAAGACATAGACATAAAAGAAGTAACTCTGGGCGGAATCATCAGAAAACAATCAAGTTATTTGTTGATGGATATTTTGAAAACAAGCACTTCACTCCGTACTTTTAATTTCTCCGGTTGCTATATTAAATATTTTAAGTACATTTGCGAAGGATTGAAAGCAAATAAATCATTAACTTCTTTAAAATGTAGTCAGTTTGATTCAATAACCAAAAGAGATGTTGAAAGCTTTTGTGACTATCTCAAATCTACTACCACCCTTCAAAAATTGGTTTTTGAAATGAGCCATTTTAAATATGCTCGTCTTTTGCTTGAATCTTTGAAACAAAATAAATCTTTGACTGAAATTAGTCTGCATATTGACTCGAAATCTTCCAACTTAGTTCTTATTGCGGATATTTTAGATTCAAATTCTTCTCTCACTTTTCTTGATCTAAGCTCCAATACTATAAAGAGAATCCCTTCTTGTTTTTTTGAGGCTCTCAAAAAAAATTCCACTTTGAAATCACTTGATCTCACTTCAAATTATTTTCATTTTAAAGATTATTTCACAGCTTTTTTTGATGTCTTGAAGGAAAACAACACTATAACTTCTCTAAGTATTGATGAATTTTCAAACAAAAAATTTCACCTTTTGAAAGATCTTTTGGATAGTAATTTGGAATGGAATCCTCAAATACATCCTATTCTTCACCCTTCTTTCTTATCCTCTGTTTTCCATTTTCTTTTGGTTTTGAAAGTGTTTGAAAAGAACATCAAATATGTTCCCAAGTTTGTTTTGTTTGAGATCATCAAAAGAATCAACAGAAAATCCTTTCTTTAAACTTTATATTCGATTGACACTTTCTATTTATGAAATATTTTTACCACAAATAAAATTATTCATTTTCTAATTATTCATTTTTTAATTATATATTTTTAAATAAAATAAAATTGCTCAAAGTTGGAGAAAAGAGGATCAAACCCTATCAATGAATTGGGATTAATAGAATTAAGGAAATGAGTTAATGATGCAACAAATGGGATAAAGATCAGATGAAGATCAAAAAATTTGAAGAGATTCTCGATTATTATGTCATACTATCAAAAGGGAAAGAATGATGTTGATGATATTGAATTTTTTTGAGAATTTAATTATTGTGCCATATAATTTAATGAAATGAAATAAAAATCCCTTTACAATACTTCATACTTGAATATATACTTATAATAAATGTTTATTTTATATCAATAGTGTTTATTCTGTTTATTTATCTTCAGCTCCTCTTGATCCACGCTCTTTGCAAATTCCATGTTTAGGATTGACATATGCGCAACATTTGTTGTGATCCTTGCAGAGATTAGGTCTTTGGCTGGATCCCTTGGTGACTGCGAGATATACCACATCATTTCTCTCAACATTTCCATGTGCTTGAGATTTACGATCACAATTTACAACACGATGTCCATGGAATGCCTTATTGTTTCTCAATGATTTTTTGTTATTGATAGTGGTGGTATCATTATTATTATTATTCTCTGAATTAATATTTCTTTTTTTATCTTGATCATCTTGTTCATTTGCAAATGGTGAATCTTCTTGTTTATCGATTGATGTTTCTTTGTTATTTGTGCTGTTGTTTCCCTTCCAGCAATAATCTGGGGCCTTGAGACATCTAGGCTTTCTTTCTTGGAATACTCTTCCATGTGATTTCTTTTTCAACAAGAATCTTCTTACATCATAGTGGATTTCTTTATCAATTGATTTTATTCTCACTATAAATGATTTGAATAAATAAAATTAGCTTGATTTATTGATTGGGAAGTGAGGTATTTTGGATATATTATACTTTTTTATTACAAATTACTTGATTTCATATGTTGATTATCTTTTAAATGTATCCTTTCAATATATTTTTGAAAATATTAAATTATTCAGTTTGATAATAAAGGAATGATGGATTTACAATATATTTATTCGATATGAATCAATCCTAATTGATCATTATTCTCATTTATTATTCCTTTCGATTTTAATTCTATATTTTTTTTAATCGTATTTACCATAAAATTCAGTATCTTCAGGAAGATCAGTATAAGTCACAGACTCTCCTTCAACATTAATTTGTTGAATTCCAGCGATTTGCAAAAAAGCATGTTTATCATAAGAAAGACATTTTCCAACGAATCTAAGTTGATCAACATCATTTCCATGTTCGTCAATTGGCAAACAGTTTCCATACAATCCTCCTTTCAATCTTTTTGCTTGTCCATTTTGTTGTAAGAATCTTTGACAATTCATATTTCTGATTCTGATTGTTAAAATATGTGGAAGTTCGTCATATTCTGCTCTGGTCTTCTCAATACTCACAAATTCTGCAGATGTTAGTATCAACAACAATGAAAAAACAACAAATATACAGATATTTTTCATTTTTTTTTAAATTTTTATGTCTTTTCATTTCTTTAAAAAAAAAAAAAAAATTGCTCAAAAATTAAACGTTATCTGTTTGTTTCAACTTAAAATACTCACTAAAAGTTCCTTGAATTTTAAATTAGGATTTGTTTTAAATTGACTCAAGAACTTCTAACAAAAAAAACTACTCTGTTCTTAATTTTTATGAAAAAAAACAAATAGCAGAACAATTTTTTTTAAAAAAGGTCACAATTATATTCACATTATTTCTCTTTCATATAAAATAAATAATAAAAATAAAAAATTGGCGTTATTTCTCCAAATGAAAATAATTATGTTTTTATTAATTCTTATTTTGTCTATATATTTGGGATATCGTAACTTTATCTTTCCATTTAATAGAAGATTTTCTAATCCCCATTATACAATCAAAAATAAAAGATATCCCGAAAATGATTTGAATGAAAAGAAAAGGGAAGAGGATGGAAAATGGGAAGAGAAAGAATGGGTGGATGAATGTGATTATTTTGGCAACAAGGGATGTTTGGATAGATGCATCAGGTCTTGCATCAAAACAACCATAAACAGAAAAATGAACAGGACAGAAATATCAGATTATCCCGTATGTCATAAATGTCCATACTATCCAAAAAATCAAATAGGTAAAAATCACGAAACAATAATTTCATCATTCAAAAATATTGAATTATTTCAAACCATATTCTTTATAATATATACTTAGATGATCCAATATTCGATTTCATAAAGAAAGAGCACAACAATTTTCTTGCCAATCGAAATGACGAAGAAAATAAAGGGGCTATGGTCAATAAAATGGCAGATGGGGATATCTCATGGGGAAATATACTCGATGCAGGCACAGGGGTATCCTCATTTAAATTCCTCCAAGGACAATCCAAAGAAAATCTGATTGCGATCACAGCTTCACAAGATATGAAGGATTCTATGCTGGAGAAATTGAAATTGGGATCCAATGAGGATATAGTATTGGGAAAATGGAATAACCAATCCATCCTTCAAGATAATATCCATTCCTACGATGTCATATTGGCTGATTATCTGATAGGATCTGTGGATCATTTCGATAGATATTATCAACCTTCCATCATTGATAAATTGTATACTCTGCTCAAAAAAAATCAAAGGTTGGAAAAAATAATTTTTATTTTTATTTATAATTTTTATTTTTTCATTTTTATTTATAATTTAAAGTTAAAAAATAATTGCAACCATTTTTATTTGTTTTTCTCTTTTCAAGAATCTATTTCGTTGGATTGGAGCCTTTTCTGGAGACTACCGACTCACAAGCTTCCCAAATACTTTTGGACGTGGTGAAACTCAGGGAGACTTGCCAAATATGGGCATCTGGTAAGAAATAAAAAAACAATTCAATTTTAAATAACTATTTTGTGACTAATCTTTTTTTTTTTTAACAAAGAAACTCCTTATAGGTAATTAAAAAGAAAAAAGCAAATTTCAGTGAAATTAATAAATTAAAAAAAAAATTTTCAGAGAGTTCCCAAGTGAATGGTTAACAGGTAAAAAAAAAAAAAATATATTTTTTTGCATTATTTTTTTTTTTTAGTTTTTTTTTTTAGTTTTATTTTTTTAAAATATTTTTTTAAAAGATCAATTAACAAAATCTGGATTCAAAGTCGTTCAAACTAGATATTTTCCCATTGTGTTTGGAACTTCTTGGGTCATTGGGCAAGCGGACATTTTACAATACAAACTTCAGAAATTCCCCAACGACAATGGTCTAAAGGCTTTTTACATCAACTTCTCTGAAGAAATCAAAAGAAGGGCCAAAAGCAGCATTCAGCTATCCAAGTATGGTCATTGTTATGGTTTTGACTATGTCATTGTTGCAACCAAAGATTAATTTTTTTAAAAAAATTTTTTATTCATTTTTTTTATTTTTTTTATTTTTTTTTTATTTTTCATTTTTTTTTGAAAATTTACACTGTTTAAAATCATTTTATCTTTATTGATTTATCAATTTTTTTTTTTTTCTCTTGAGTCATTGTTTTCCGAAATATTTTCTTGGACTGAATGTTGTGAATTTTTTCGTTTGATCAAATCAAAGTGCAAAATGATAATATTTCATTTCGACACTTCCATCTCTCAGGTAAAACAAAACAATTTCCAAAATATGGAATTTTTGAAACTTTTATTCTTTCCGTTCAATATTATTTGAAGCTATTTGATCGATTTCATTTCTGATTTTTTGGAAATTCAATTTATTGGAAATAAAGAAAAAGCAAAATTTAATTTTTTATTTTTCATTGTTTTTTTCTCCATTTCTTTGGTAACCATACAATTCATTTGCCTGGAATCAGCCTCAAAAGTATATTACTCAAAAAAATTATATGAAAAAAATAACAATAAAAAATAAAAAAAAACTTAAAAAGAGAAATAAAATAATGGCAAGAACTAAACAAACTGCAAGAAAATCTACAGGAGGTAAAGCTCCAAGAAAATCAGTTGCAACCAAAGCAGCAAAGAAATCATCCAGAGTTGGAGGTGTCAAGAAACCACATAGATTTCGCCCAGGAACTGTTGCATTGAGAGAAATCAGAAGATACCAAAAATCTACTGAATTATTGATCAGAAAACTTCCTTTCCAAAGATTGGTAAGAGAAATCGCACAAGAATTCAAAACTGATTTGAGATTTCAATCTTCTGCTATTGCTGCACTCCAAGAAGCTTCTGAGGCTTATTTGGTTGGATTGTTTGAAGATACCAACTTGTGCGCTATTCATGCAAAGAGAGTCACCATCATGTCCAAAGATGTTCAATTGGCAAGAAGAATTAGAGGAGAAAGAACCTAATTATATATCCCATCAATACACTTTTGTTGTATAAAAAAATATATACTCAAATATGGAGAAAATAAAAAAAAATCAAAAAAAATTTATTTTTTGGGTGTTTTAATAAAATACTTTAAAAAAATATTATTGTCTTTCAAACTTTATTTTCACAAAAAATGATTCAGAATATCTATAATTTTCCTATTTGCTCTCAAATTTAATCGACGTCTTATAGAAGAAAAAAAATTATCCATGAAAACGGATTGAAATTTTATCATAGCATTCTTTGTTTGTTGGTCTAAAAAAAGATAAGATTATAATTAAATATTTTCGAATTTAATGGAATTTTCTTTTGTATCAAATTGATTTCATTAAAATCCATTTTTAATTTACATCAAAAAAAAAAATTGGACAAAATTCCCTTCTTTTGAAAAATCTCAAACAGAATATACTTTGGTATCTTCAAGTTGAATTGTTTCTGCTTATATTTCAAGCACAAAACAACAAAGAAGATGTGTTTCTTGAAAGAGTTTGAGAAGTAGAAGTGGTTGGACGGGCTCCACTCATCGAGATACACATATTTTGATCCCGAAGACAATAGTTGCTGAATGATAAGCATGTTATTATTTGCTGGTTTTAATCCATTAAAGTCACCTCCCTTTAATTATTTAATTTTTATTTTTTTATTTAATTTTTATATTTTTATTTTATTTTTATTTTTTTATTTTATTTTTTATATTTTTTTTGTTTTTACTTTGACAACTAAACACCCAAGGTTGGAAATGGGCATCCAATTGCATTCAAAAAGATCAATCTCTTTGTTTTCATTTTCTTTAGGCATATGTGGAGTCCACAGCCATCCCCAATACGATCTGTAGAACAAAAGTGGTGTGATAAAATAAGAAGCAGGACTCTCAAACAAATTTGGAATGTTTTTGTAAGGAATAAGACCCAAATTTTTTAAATCAATTAAATCTTTTTTTAAAAAAAAATTTTTTTTTTTTTTTGAACGGAAAATAATTTTTAATGTTTTTTTGTGATTTTATTTTTATTCAAACCTTTTTCGTTGATACTTCTATGGGTCAAAATACAAGAAAAGTTATGATGTTTGTCGAAAATAAACTTTAACACTTTGACCAGTTCAAAAATTTTTATAGAGTATCCGTCACGAAGATTTAATGCTATAAAAATTAATTTTTTTTTTTTTATTTTATTTTTTATTTTTGATTTATTTGTTTTTTAATTTTGTATTTTTTTTATTTTTGTATTTTTTGTATTTTTTTTGTATTTTATTTTATTTTTGATTTATATTTTTATTTTTTTATATTTAAAATTTTATTCTTATATTTTTTAAATTATTTTTTTTTTATTTTTTATTTTTGATTTATTTTCTTATTTTAAAATTTTTTTTTTTTATTACTTGTTTTATTTTTGTATTTATTTGTTTTTTTTTTTATTACTTGTTTTTTATTTTTGTATTTTTTTGTATTTTTTTGTATTTTATTTATTTTTGATTTATATTTTTATTTTTTTATATTTAAAATTTTATTATTATATTTTTTAAATTATTTTTTTTTATTTATTTTTTACCGTGAAGACCATTGTTGCTGTAGATGAAAATGTCTTCGTTGGAGTCAGTGTAGTCATGTTTGAGGAGAAAACCGAAGCTTGAAACCAAGTTAATTGATTTGAAATCTTCTTTGTTTTCTTTTTTGCAAATCATCAGAGCTGGTATATTGATATCTGCTTTCATAGATGGCTTATAGAATTTTAATCCGTCTTTTAAATTTTAAGAAAATAAAATTATTTTTTGAAGAAAATTATCTTTTCAAAAAAAAAATAAAGTATAATATCAAATCATTGATTTTAAAAAGGAATTTAATTTTTATCAAAATTTTTTTTATTAATAATTTTTTATAAAATTGAAATTTCAAATTGAATAATAATACATTAAATATTTTGATGATTGTATTCAAACATTTTGTCGATTATTTAGAATGATCTCACTATTTTAATAATTTATTTAAATTTATACATTTGAATTTTTAATTTTATGAAAATATTGAGAGAGAAAATTTGTTAGTAAATATATCAAAGAATGGATCAATATCAATCAACATATACAAATGATAATATGATCATATTCA
>JAMYWO010000065.1:0-10011 GCA_024220525.1 Cochliopodium minus | reverse complement strand
GAGGAGAATAGAGGTGATAGATACTACGATTATCCCTATGATGATAAGAGATTCCCCGAATATGGCGAAGATCTTCCACCCCATTACAGCAGTGACAAGGGTTATCCATTACCATAATCATCACAGCAATTGATATGGCTATTTATTTTTCCTTGACAACATTAAATTATTTTCTTCCTTGGTAATAAATTTGAAAAATATAATATATTTTCATTTAATTATTGTTAAATAAAATAAAAAAAAAACTATATTTTTAAATATAAACACAAAAACTTAAAACTTTAAATGGCAAGAACTAAACAAACTGCAAGAAAATCTACAGGAGGTAAAGCTCCAAGAAAATCAGTTGCAACCAAAGCAGCAAAGAAATCATCCAGAGTTGGAGGTGTCAAGAAACCACATAGATTTCGCCCAGGAACTGTTGCATTGAGAGAAATCAGAAGATACCAAAAATCTACTGAATTATTGATCAGAAAACTTCCTTTCCAAAGATTGGTAAGAGAAATCGCACAAGAATTCAAAACTGATTTGAGATTTCAATCTTCTGCTATTGCTGCACTCCAAGAAGCTTCTGAGGCTTATTTGGTTGGATTGTTTGAAGATACAAATTTGTGCGCTATTCATGCAAAGAGAGTCACCATCATGTCCAAAGATGTTCAATTGGCAAGAAGAATCAGAGGAGAAAGAACCTAAATAATTTTTTTTAAAAAAAAAAGCTGAAATATTTATAAATAATGAATTTTGTCAAATAAAGCCATAAAAATTTTTTTATCATAAATTTTTCTTCTAAATAAAATTGTTATCATAATTTACCCTTTTCTTTACGAAAATCATGAAACTTTAAGATTATATCACTTTTTTATTTGAAAATAAGATTGAATGAATTCTTTATTTCATTTAATTGGAGTAATGACAAAATATTCAATATTTTCAAATGAAATTTTTATATTCAATACTATATACATCAAAAGATTAGGAGAATAGCATATCAAATCTACATTTCACAATTACTGATGGTAATCATTTTTTTTTATTGAAGTTTTTAAATTGTAAGAATGATAAATAAAAATATCACTATAAAATTAAAAGAACGGAATAGGAACATACTATATGGAAGAAAAATGTATATAACTGTATATAATTGGATATGATGAACATTTATTTTCTTCCATATAAATAACTGCTGAATAAAATAATCATTCTCCTGGTATATTCCCAATAATACAAATATTTCGTTATTTTTCTCAAAATTATATATCAAGAAATCATGAGAACAAAATTAACTAATGTCAAATATTTTATATTATCACCCTGCAAATTCTTTCAATTACTTTCATTTATTATAAACTATATCCATCTGTATTTCTTCAAGAAATAAATATTATTTTTCCATTTTGCAGTGATATTTTGTTCAATAATTTTTTCAAACAAAAAAAAAGAATAACTGAAAACGCTTTGGGACTTTATAAAATAAAATTTCAAAAGAGATTGGAGATTGATAATTGATCCAAAATTATAATCTCGATGAATAAAAACAAATAAAACACTTTTCAAGAAAAATAAAAAAAAAATTACAAAGGAAACAAAATGATTAATTTTAAACATAAAAAGTTTTCACTTTAATTCTAAAAAATTTAATTCTGACAATTTTATTTTTAAAAACAAAAAAGTTATTTTCTTCAATTTTTCATTTCGTTCTCGTTTGAAAAATTTGTAAAACTTAAAGTGGTACCTCTTCTATTTTTTTTAATGGGAGGTTTTTGATAGAAAAGGGTAATTCCAATCATTGCAATGCATCCTATAACAGCACACAGAATTGGAATAAGAAGTGACAATCGAAAATTAACTTGAACTTCATAAATTGCTCCTGAAATTGTTAAAGCATTTGCATTTAATGCACCAAAATCAATGATAATGATAGCAATACCTTTTTTAAGAAATAAAATTATTTCAAAAATTTAAAGTGTGAAATAATTTAACCCAATCTTAAATAATCTCTTGAATTTTTCTTTTCATTTTGTATTTTTGAAAATCTTCTAAATCTCTGAATGAAATAAATTCCCACTTTAAATTTAAATATTTTAAATAATCTCAATAAAAATGAAACTAATAATTTTTTTTTACTTGGTATGAAAATAAGGTGAAAGAAAAAATGAATGATCGCTATTGTAACAAAGTAAAAGGTTGGGTCAGGATTCCAATTTGAAATTTTTTTAAAATAGATTGCAAAAACTATGACATGATAAATCGTAATACTTCCGAACATAGTTATCGATATAATTCTGACATAGTGAAAAGACCATCCTAAAAATTAATTATTTTCTTTTAAAAATTTCACATTAAAAAAAAAAAAACCTCTTTCTTTGAAGAAAATACTAATTAAGTTGATGTCGATAACAATAGATCCCAATGAACAAATAAATTCTCCAATAGCGAATAAAGTGAAATTTAATGGGTAAACAGAATAAATTTTCCAATAAGCAACTGGATCTTTTAAAAATTGAAAATTTTAAAATTTCTCTTTTTTTATTTATTATTTAAAATTCTTTTACCAATCTTTAAAAAAAATTTGATTAAAAAAAAAAATTTATTTTTTTTGTTTATTTTACCATGTATAGTATAAGAAAGAAACATCCACAAATATAAAACAGTAAGTTTAAAATAGGAAGAGTGGGTTTAAATCCTGTTCTTTTTATACATTGAACTAATCTTACAAAAAGTCCAGAAACTCCAAACTAATAAATTTAATAATTTTTTTGTAATAATTTTTTTTTTTTTTTTTTTTTACAAACATGAAAGTCATCAAAACTACTTGAAAAGTAATCATCGCACCTTGAAAATCCAAAATTTTAAATTAAAAATTCAATTAATTTATTTAAATACCACGACTTATAGAATCATACTCTGTTTTGATATTATCGAATTTCCCTAACAAAAGATTTTGGGAGAATAGAGGAGAAATCTTTACAAATGATTTCTCCTCTAAACAGATGGCGGGAATTTTTATTTTTGAATGAATGTTTGTTATTTTCCTTAATCTACAAGAAAAGTCTTGAGATTTTGTTATTATTACCACTCCTATTGATCCTAAATCTTAAGTTTTTTTATTAGAATAATTTAGTAGAATAATCAATTTTTTTCAGTTTCTTACTTTGTACTAACAAAATGTGTTCCTATTTTTTCATTAAATTTTTTTTACAGTTTAAATTTAGAAATTCAACCTCGTAAGAACACCCACCAGCTGCAACAATAGAAATTGATCCATTCAACTTTTTAATTTATTTTATATATTTTAAAAATTTTTAAAAAAACGCCAAAAAAATTTGAGTTTATATCGTTTTTATAAGAAATATTGAAATTTTTTATAAACTTTTTTCAGAAATTGGGATATTAAAGAATTTTTTTACAAATGGTAGAATATTTTTGTTCATTTTATCAATCGAACATGCCTTCAATTCTTTTTCATTTGATCCTATTGGTATCAATGGTCCAAATAGTGGAATACTATTATTGATTGGTTTGATTGGGCTAATATCCAAATATAAAAATAAATTAAATTTGAATTTTCTTCATTTAAGGAACCTGTATTCATATGTAGGAGTTTGGATTGATATCACTTGATTAGTTCCATTCACAATAAGAACTAAACCTTGAAATCCGGTCTAATAAAAAAGTTAAGTTAATTATCATTCTTAAATTGAATTATTTTAATTACACAAAATGCTAATAACAAAATTGCAATTTTCATTATCTTGTTGGACAACAATTCAAAATTTCTTTTTTTTTTTTATGAAATATTATATTGTGGTTCAATTCCATTTCTTTCAAACCAAAAGAATTAAAATGAAATTGATCAAATTATATTTCAAAATGGAAACTTTGCTAGTTTAACTTTTACAAAATAGGATTTTTAGATAATAAATGATTATATAAAAAAATTAAAGGAGCGTTTCAACTAGTTTGAAAATCATATAAAAACAACACCAACAAGAATATAAATCCTTTATTTATTAATTCTTCTGATTATACAAAGAATACATTGAAATAAACATAGAATATCCTATAAAGAATTTTGAACTCCAGAGAAATCCAAAAAAAGCAATAGTTGATGTAGAAGTTAATGTTTACAAATTGAAATAAAAGTATTTGAAAAGAATATAAAGAATTTTAATTTTTTTTTTTTTTTTTTCTCAGATTTTTGGTAGAAACACGAGTTCCTTTCCAGGAACTTGTAATCATGATTTTTGAAAATTTTTTATTTTGTGATCACTTCACCAAAGATTAACAAATATTTGTTAGAAAATGAATTTTGTTTTTGTTTTTGATCAAATATTTTGAATGTAATGGTTTTAATAAATAAGAAGGTAATTTTCTACATCAGAGTTTGTCTCATCTCACCATCCTTGGGACCAGACTTGAAATTGGCCTCACGTCGACCATCACGGAAAGAGTCATAGATTTTCTCATAACGTTTGCGATCTTCATCAGAAACAGAGGGCCTAAGATTATCAAAAGAGCGTTTGATGAGATCCATGTTAATGAAAGGTTTGTCGAAAGTAGAATTTTTCGAAGAAATATTTGAATTTTTAAAATTGGAAAAGTTAAAGGAAAAATTTTTCAAATTTTTTTGATTTTCGTTTTCGGAAAGAAAGGATTCTGAAAAATTATTTTCTTGGTCATAAAGAATGTTTTCTTGAACTGCTTTGGCTTCTTCGTTGAAGGAGTGTTTCTGGGAAGCGGTGAAAAATTTTTTGGAGTTGTTCGATCCCAAATCAAAAGTAAATGAATAAGAATTTGAATGCTCCGAAATTTCTTCATCTAATTCTTTTTTTTTAAAATAAATTTTTTTAAATTTTTATTAATTTTTTTTTTTGAATTTTAACCATTTTCATCTTTATTCTCATTTTTGTCGATTACTGAGTGAATAGACAATAATTGAGCATTATACAACAAAGCTTGTAAATCTGCACCAGTGTAGTTTTCGCACCACCTAAATATTTTTTTTTTTAATTTTTTTTAATTTTTTTTAATTTTTTTATTTAATTTTATTTTTTAAATTTTTTATTTTTTATTTTTTTTATTTTTTAAATTTTTTTTTTTTACTTTGCTACTTCCTTGAAATCAACATCTTTGTCAATATTTAGTTTGGAGGCAACACATTTTAAAATGTCCTCTCTTTCTTCTTGGTTGGGCATTTCGCAATACAAACTCTTATCCAATCTTCCTGGTCTACCAAAATAAAAGCAAAATTTTTTAAATATTTTTTATTTTTATTTTTTTATTTTTATTTTTATTTTTTATTTTTATTTTTTTTTATTTTTTATTTTTATTTTTTTTTATTTTTTTATTTTTATTTTTTTTTAAACCTTAATAAAGCAGGATCAATGAGGTCAGGTCGACTTGTGGCGGCCAAAACATATACTCCATCAAATTTCTCAACACCATCCAACTGCGTCAACAATTGATTCACCACTCTATCTGTCACTCCTAAGAAAAAATAAATATCAAAAAAATTTATTTTTTAAAAAAATAATTGTTAATAAAAAAAATAAAAAAATTTTTTAAAATAAAAATAAAAAATAAAAAATAAAATTAAAATAAAATATGATATTAAAAATTTTTTTTTTTTTACCAGTTGTGTCATTTCCTCTTTTTGGGGCAATGGAATCAAATTCGTCAAAGAATATGATGGAAGGTTTTGCTCCTTCTGCTCTAACAAACCTATTCAAAATTTTTTTATTTTTTATTTATTTTTATTTTTATTTTATTATTTTATTATTTTATTATTTTATTTTTTATTTTTTATTTTTTTTAACATTAATTTTTTTTATTTTATTTTTTTCATTTATCAATTTTTCAATTTGTTCATTTTTTATTTATTAATCTTAATTACATTTTAAAATATTTTGAATTTTAATTTGTTACATTTTTTTTCTTAGTTGTATCTGAAGAAGAAATACAAAGCTACCCTCTAGAAGAAATCGTAGAACCTCTCAAAACTCTGTTAAACAACGAGTCCGTTCACATCAGAGCCCAAGCATTGAAAGCCTTCATATGGTTGACTTCTTCAAGCGACGGCTATGAAGTTGAAAAGAAAATCACTGTTGAATTCATCAGAAACAAGTTTCCTGGATTTCTTTTCGATGAGATCTTTGAAGAGCTCAAAAGAAGGTACAAAATCTTTGATTGTTTTTATTTTTATTTTTTTTTTTGTATTACTTTTATATTATTTTTAATATTTTTAATGTTTTTATTTTGTTTTTATTTTTTTATTTTTTTATATTTAATTAAATTTTTTTTTTATATTATTTATAATAATGTTAATGTTTTGTTTTATTTTTTATTATTTTTATTTACTCATTTTATTTTTATTCATTAATTTTTTGTCAAATTTTATTTTATTTTATTTTATTTTTTATTTTTTTTTTTAGAACTGAGAAAACACCTAAGATAGCAAGTAACACTTTGGACATTGTCTTTTGCTGGTGCAAACATTTACCAGAAAAAGCCAACATGGCTATCATTGGAGAAATCTGGAACACCGTCATGAAGTTTCCTGGTGGAAATGCTTTAGTTGTTGAAGTAAAAAACTAATTTTTTATATTTTTATCTTTATTTAATTTTTATTTTTTATTTTTTATTTTTTATTTTTTATTTTTTATTTTTTATTTTTTATTTTTTTTATTTTTTTATTTTTTNCAGTATCATTATGCAATTCCCATTTCACTGTTTCAACATCTCCCAATTGCCATGCACCACAATATGGAACTCTGCAAAATGGGCCTGATGTTGCACTATAAGGTAGGGATATATCGGAAAAAATAATGTCAAAAGAGATGTTTTTAAACGATATTACCATCCTGAAGCTAATAATCAACAAAATTTGATTAATTTTTATCTTTTAAAACCTAATTTCTATTTACCTTTTGAACCACAACTTGGTTCAAGAGTATTTCTGCATAAATTGATGTAATAATCTGTTTAAATTCAGATTAGGTGATATTGGTTAGTATGATTGAATTTATTTTGAAATTATTTGATTTCTGATTACTATCGTCTTGTGTTGGCCAAATATATGAAATGAAATAATCACTCGCTTTTCTTTCGAATCCGGTAAAATTAAATTTTTTCTTGTTTATTGTTGGGGAACTGGATATAAATTTGATATTAGATCGATATTAATTGGTAGAGGTGTATATTTTTGTCATTATCAGTTATTAGTTTGATAATGGATTTGTTTTTTTTTTACCAATCATAGGTATATTGCCCAAATGTTTGGGTGATTAAATGGAATATGAGGAATATAAAAATAAAGCAAATAGAATATTTCATATTATGCTTAGTTTCAATCAACCTCTTCTTTATTTTAATTATTTTTCAAAATTATAATTTTCACCCTTTATAAATTGTTTCAAAACACTTGCAATTAAAAGAACTTCTATTGGATCATTGAGAACAATTTTAAACAATATTTGTTTTTATGCAAATTTAAAAAAAAAAAGAGTTCTCGAATATTTGATCATCAATGTCAGATCAAAAATTAATTTCAAAATACCTTGTCAATAAAGTACCCATAAAATATGAAGAGATTAAAACAAATTTGCTAAAGAAAAACAAGAAAATTATGAATTATCTCGTATCTTTGACATTTTATCAGCCAGATGAATCAATAAGCGAATTTATAGTTCCATGTAAATCCATCATCAAAATTTTTTTTGTACAATTTAAACTAATATCCTTCTTTGAATTCAATTATAGATTCATTATCTGGATCCAGTTCAGATAAAAAATTAAATCAATTGGCAAGTTATTTTTTATGTCATGCATTTGGAGATGAATGTAAAGCAATAACAGTAAGATTCTTTTCTTTCAAAAAAAAAAAAAAAAAAGATAGCAATCCATTTTTAGCAATCCTTTTTGACAAAAAAAAAATCAATTATTTACAACCTTTTTATTTGTATTATTTTAGAATTCCATCAATCTTTTTCAAAAAGAATTGGATAATAAAAACAATGCACTGTATAAAAAAATGTTGGCAATGAAGGTGATGTCGATATTTCTTTCCCCATTGGATAATCTTGCAAAATGTAAATTCCCAAAAGAATATTATTCATAAAAATGAGTATATAATCGAAAAGAAAAGAAATAGAAGATCAAATTAACTTTTATACTAAATATAAATTCATATTATAAAAAATAAACTCAAATTATTATTCCTATATCCACAAGTAAAGAATATATTTCAAATCTAACATTGTATACAGAATATTTTCAAAATATACACTTAAAAATCACTATTTATAAACATTTAATCAGAGAAACAAAAATAATACGATTTAATTTCTTTGTTCATAAATAACAAGTAGTAAAATTTTCAAAAAAATTCTGAGATGTATTTAACATAAATAGCAACATAACATAAAATTCAAATAATTTTTTTTAAAAAAGCAAACTTGCTCAACCACATAAGTGAAGGGCTCAGAGCCACAATGCACAAATCAACAGACAAAAACAAAAAAAAGAAGGGATCCGTCAGAGACAAGTGTTTGTGGGAATACTCCGCCATCTCCACCCTCAAACACAAATTCAAAATGGCTCCCTCGATCTTCATCCCCATCGTCGATTGCCTCAAGAGCGAATATGCCGCAGTGACACGTAACGCTGCCATTTTGTGTTATAACCATGCTGTTGAGGAGCCTCAAAAAGTTGCTTCCACCTTTACAAAATTTTCTGAAATTGTTTCTACAAGTAAAAGAAAAGTTTTATTTTTTTAGATTCTTTTTTTTTAATTTTTTGATTTTATTTTCTTGCATTATATAAGTTCATTTTTTCATTTTTTCAATTTAAATTCTTGACTAAAACTCAATTTATTTTTCATAGAATAAAATGATTATGAAATATTTTTCTTTTTTTTAAAAATTTTTCTTTTTTTTATATTAAATTAACAAATTTTTTTTAAAAATTTTTCTTTCTTTTAAAAATTTCTTAAAGATAATCTTGCAAATTAAATTATTTTTTAAAAATTAATTATTTCTTTGAAAAAAAAAAATGAATAGAGAAAGATCCAGAAATAGAATTCAACTTGAAAGATCCCATCGCCAAAATCTACCTCATCAAAATGTTCACGCAACTCGCCAACTCCAGCGAAGTCGCCAACGCTGACCTCTTCTACGGAGCCATCACCTACTTTGCACAAGACAAAAACATGAGGGTTTCCTTCGAGGCCATCACTGCTTTCACCAAGATACCTACTTGGGAGAAATTTGAAGATTTTGTCATTCCTTATGAAGAAAAAAAAGTAAAATTTTTTTTTTTCAACGAATAAATTTAATTTATTTTAGTTTTTATTTTAAATATTTTTTTTAAATTCATTTTTCTCATTATTATTCTCGTTATTTCTTACATTTTTTATTTTCCATTTTTTTTTAAATTTATTTTCTATCTACAAGATTATTCTTTCTTTCTTATTAATTATCATCTTTTTGATTTTTTTTTTTAATTATTTGTTATGATTATTTTATTTATTATTTTTTATTAATTTTTTGATTTTTATTTTTTTTTTCTTTTTAGTTGATCAAAATTTCCATCGACAAACTTTCTCAAGGTCTTTTGAATACTGATTCTTTGCCTATGATCCACAATGCTGCTCGCGTTGTTGCAATATTGGCAGAGAGTCACAGAGAATTTATTGGAGATGGTAAAAATTCAAAAAAAAAATAATTTTAAATTTATTTTAAAAAATATTTTCAATTTAAATTAGTTGAAAATATTTATTTTCAATTTATATTGGTTGAAAATATTTATTTTTTATTTGTTTACATTATTTTTTTTTTTGAAATTAATTTTTCATTTTAATTTTTCATTATTTTTTTTTTTTATATTCGATTTTTTTATTTTTATTTCATTTATTAATTTTTCAATTTTTTCATTTTTATTTATTTATTAATCTTAATTACATTTTAAAATATTTTGAATTTTAATTTGTTACATTTTTTTTCTTAGTTGTATCTG